>JBBPSZ010000620.1:0-10097 GCA_038093835.1 Strobilomyces confusus
CCCACCCTGGCACCGTATTTTGCTATTGTTACTCGAGGTGAGTCGCACATTTCCGCCACCATCCAACCACACTGACGGTCGAGTAGCAAGCCGTTGTGGAAGAGGCGATCAAGATCGCGGGCAGACTCCGCGACGATGACTGGATATACGAAGCAGAGAGGCTTCGTTTCCCGTGAGTCAGGAATGTATTCGCTGCCATTAATGCTGACGTGCTTTCGAGATACTGGGACTGGACCCGAGCAGAGACTTCTGACGATGGTATCCCTCTGATCTGTCAGCAAACGACAGTCCCGATTGTCACTATCAACGGTAAAATGATTGATGTCAAGAACCCCTTGAACCACTACGTGTACGGTGCAAGCCCAGGAAAGACAAGCAAAGCGGAATATATGGCCTCATGGGCTCGGACTTTCCGCTGGGTCAGGGAAGACGAACGTGCCAACCCAAAGGTCGAGCAGTATGATAAGGCTAAGGAGTAAGTTATATCGTCGAATAGTATGATATCATTGATGCCGACAGTTTATCAGGGCATTTACGACGACGACCAAGTTCAAAGTGGGGGACTCGACCAAAGAACCCGCACTTTTCCACACACTCAGGGACAAAGTGGCTGAACTGTTCACATATCCTTTGACGGTCACGAACCCCGGATACGGCGGAAACATGTAAGTTGATTGTGTTGCACAAGGATACGGCTTATTCGCTGTACGTTGTAGGTGGGCATATTTCTCAAACACTGGCGCGAAAAATGATAATATCACCCCCGTGATGGATTTGATGCCTGGTATGCACGTAAGATTACCATTAGTATTGTAACTCTCACATCCGTTCAGCATCGATCGAGGAGCCTCATAACCATGTGCATCTCCACTGTGGCGGAGATGGGTCGATGGTACGCATATTGTGATTACCGTTTCACTCGCGTGTAACTAATTCATTGCAGTCTCTGAACGAATATGCAGGTACCTTCGTCCGCCCTGTTGACGGGATGTATCCTGTGCTGAACACTTGCAGGGTTTGATCCGATCTTCTTCCTACACCATTCCAATGTGGACCGAATCTATGCCTTCTGGGAGTACCTCTACCCCGAGTACTGGATCGACAAGGGTTGGGTGGACACTGTCACCGAGGAGACAAAACCATTCGGTACGTCGTCCAGTTCCGCTTCTTTGGCCAAACATTCATACTCTCCAGTTACTGCCGAGGGGTCTTTCTTCCAGAAAATAGGTGATTCTGTCGATAATAAAACGCCGTGTCACCCTTTCCGCAATAGGGGGGCAGAATATTGGACCTCTGAGGATGCACGTGGCCTGCTGAGTACTAATGTGGACAAATGTAGGTGGTTTTCTCTCCGTTTGCACACGGTACATTGTAACGAACAACTTCAAACAGACTACAGTTACCCTCCCATTAAAGATCCTCGAACGGGCGAGGAAGTCGACGTCAGGAAAGCTTATGATATTAATGACGTCACCCTCCGACAGCGCTACAGACGGATTCTCCACAACGAATTCTCTCCGGACCACAAAAACGTCATTAAACACCACCAGGAACTCACTGATCGGTCCCCTCAACACGCCAACAACGCTATGCTTCTCATGAAAAAGATGGACGAACACACTCATTTGACCCAATTCTGCCTTGTCGGAGAGGTTCCCGAGTTCGCATTTCCAGGATCGTATCGTCTCGAACTTTGCCTACTCGACAATGGGATAGTCGTAAACAGCGTCTCGGTGCTGGGGCGAGCGGACCCAGATAGATGTGCTGCTTGTGTCGCACGACGGACCGCGGGAAGTACCCTCCGTGGTCACATGCCTCTGGACCCTCGTCTCGTCTTTCACCTGGTCAATCAACTCTCCCCTACTCAGCTCCAAACGACTGCCGGGCTCGCCCGTGTGGCTGCTATGCTTCACGAAAGCTTCTGTGCGAGACTGGTGCGGCCGGACGGGACCCTGCTTGCCGCCGCGGGCCCAAACCTCCCTGACAACCTTCCCATCTTGGATGCAAGCAAGACGCCCAAGTTGACGCTTCACTCGCGCATCCTCGAGTTCAGCCATGTGGACTACAATGCGGCCCTCGACTTCCACGACCCCGAGAACTACGGGGAAGCCGTGAATTTGACTTGGAGAGAGTATCAGGCGAGTTTTCCGCTAGCAGCGACGTTGGCCGCGATACTTACTTTCTGAGCCGCTCGCAGGTTTGAGCGCGATAACGTTTCATTCTTCCGTTCCATACCGCAGAAAAGACGAAAAAAAGAAGGAAACTGCAACAAATAAATCGCCGTCTTGCCAGTTGATGTGGGGTCGTTCAGTGTACAGTATCCGATGCGTTGTCTTGCCGAGTAGTTGTACGAGTATCATTTGACTAGCGAAGGACCAGACTGCGGATGTCATGCTTTTTGGAACGCTGAGATCCCTCGCCTGGCCCAGTCAACCTGCCCGGATCGTAGCCTCGAGGCGCTCGCCCATGACGAAGGTACACCAGCGTGTGTGTTTTGGGTTACTTAGTACTTCGCTCGCGTGCTTTCGTGACACAGAAGTCCGATCAGTTTGGAACTGGAACTTGGTCTGGAACATCATTTCGCGATGTGAAGTCGAGTGGATTACCGCGTCACAATTATATAGAAATGCCACATCACAGTCCTGTCAAGCCAGACGGAGGCCATAATGCGACAGACACTGGAATTCAACCATCAACCATTTGAAGGCTTCAAAAGTATGCATGGGAGCTCGATGTACCATCGGAGCGGAAGTTTGGGAGACGAGGAGGAACGACTCGAATGTCGTTGCGTTCTCAAACGCCGGAGCTGTTCTCGAAAATCTTCGCTGGATACCATACGCTAGAATTTCCCGGCATTGATGGTGCACTTGACCCATGCGATGCCATTTTCGTTCAACAGGTTACCTCAAGAAGATAAGTCGAGCCGGGTGCGACCGACCCAAGTGCCCACGATCCAATGTTCCGGGACTAGTGTGTCGATTTGGTCAAGCATCGAGATGTCGGACTGCCCACGTGAGGCTTGAGGGAAGCTTCGAATGTGGTGTCGTGGTCTGGTTTAGGTACCCTCGGAGTCTAAGGAGCCCAAGTCATGTTCGTGGTACGTTCGAAGTGCGCGTCGCTTGAATCGCATCAGACGACATTTGAACAACATATCCATCATCCTACATCGCACTCGATCCTCGACTCGGTGCGAACGATTTGAGCGAGGCACTCGACGTTTGGCTACGAATACACGTACAAGCGCACGTCTTCGATTACTCCGGACCACTCAGTCGTGCTGCGCAGATAACTCAGCCCGCCAAACGATCGCTGTACCTTTCATGATGGTCGTACAAAGACGGATGTTACAATACGCGAGCGTCGTATCGAATATAAGTACAAGAGTGTCGCAGATCGATCCCTGGATGAAGCGCGCGACCAGCTCCGGAGGGCAGGTCACGACGGGAAGCTCAGGTCTGCCGGTACGGCTTGACCAACAACTGGAACTGTGCCTTCGGATCGCCGCAGCACGATGATCGACTTCTTGCCGATATCGCAGGCGGGCACCGCGAACTCGAACTCGAACGCGCGGATCAGCGTGAAGAGGAGCACCTTCATTGTGAGGAGGGCTTGGACATGGGCCTTGGCTGGGGCAGAGTCTCTCCGAGCGGTGTCAGGGTCCTGGCACAGTGGCTGGGGTCCTCGTAAGTAGTTTGCATCCATCGGCGCGGGATGTTGCTCCTGGTTTCCCGGGCCGGACCCTCCCTTGCGGCCAGGTCGACAACGCGCGTAGAGATGGACTCACTCGACCAGGGAAAACCGGAATCCGATGCATGCTCTCAGAAAGGGCAAGAGCCACGGCCCAGGAATTCCCGAGGCCGCTTCTGGGGTCGTTCCGGCCTACAATCGGAAACGGGGGGAGCGGCGTGCTCGAACTCGTTTGCGTCTGGTTCCGACACCACTTGCGACCGGCTCGCCTTTTCCGGTGCTATCGAACGATGAGTATTTTTTCTCCCTCGAATCCTTATTGCGATGGTGCGTGCCTGATAAGAGTCGTGGACGACACCGTTTTCGTCGGCGTGGCTTCGCAAAGGGCAACACCTGTCTCTCGCCACTATCCGTTCGGTCCTTGGAATGCGCGGGTACATGCGGAAGGTTTCCCTTACAATTCCGTCGAGGCAAGGAAGCGCCATGAGTGCATCCATCGACGGCGTCTCTGTGTCCACAGTGAAAAATTCTTTGTGGAGGTTCTTCTTGATCTCTGGTGCGGCTGTCATCGCATAGAGCGCCCAGGCGGTCGCCGTGCTATTTCACCGTCCCCAGGGGAAAATAATATCGTGGTTCGCGGTTTTATGACCAACGAGAAGGAACGTCGGGACTTCGGAAAAAGGCGTCAGAATCAATACGTAGGTCGCAGACATCGCCAGCAATGATAACGGGTCCCGACCGCCCAGGCTTCTCATTTCTGTGTATCATCCGTTTCTGTCATGTTCGCCTGAGCGGTCGCTTTAACTTCCGACAGCAGTCGATTGCTAACGCTCGCCATCGTACGTGATGCAACCTCGGTTTCGCGCGAGCGATTAGTCGGCTGTCAACGCAGGAAATGAGCTCGCGCTCGCAGCGAACGCTCATGGTACAGACTATGAGATGCAGAGGCGGAAGCCACACTGGTAGCACGTGCGCGACATCCAGATTCTGACGGTGTATGCACCGAAAAACGGCAGGACGATGTTGAGGGTTGGCAGGGATTCGACGGGGAGAAGCGGTTCGCCGAAAACATGGACGTGAACGCTTCGCGCGGCTCGTTCGGTCCGTCGTTGCTATTGAGGGCGTCGAGGTCGCAGTTGAAGCCTGAATAGCCAGTAAGAGCGACGTCGATTCAGACACAGGGCAGTAATAATTGCTCGATGCATACCAAGGCGCTCTGCCTAGCTAAAATGAGACATCGAGGCAAACGCCAACGGCAATCCCAGACAACCAGGCACCATGAAGCTGCGTTGAACTGCTTGAAAGTCGAAACCTATCCAACAGCGGTGCGTCTGGCGACGCTGTCCGCATTGAGGTATTTACGCTTATTTGGTTGACCTAAGAGCCCTTTCTCAAGCGCTCAGGAAATGAACGATTCAGATTTTCTCCCTGGAACCCGACTTGGAACTACGCCTGCCTGTTCTCGAGTTCACTGCGAGAAGGAAGAATCGGAAATGAGCGACGCGTGTCACGAATCGCGACAGCAAGCTAGGCGTCAGTACTATGTAGGGAAGAGAGGGAAAGAGCGACGGTCACCACTCGAGCGCGGCGCGCGAAAGGCTCACATCGTCGTCCATATATACATGGAAGAAATGGAAGCAAGACGATAATGATGACGCACACGGGTCTTCCCCCGTTGCAAGATTATCTGCAACCCGGTCTCCACGGTACGCTGTTCTTTCAGCCCCACGACCGTCGACGCAGGTGCGGCTCCGCCGAACACGACCAAATTTGCGGCTCATGATTTCCAGGTGTGCGAGTTCACCGAACCGAGATGATCGCCTCGGTACCCGCGTTCCGTGACAAACTCGCGTACCATCGGCACAGGTTCGTGTGTTGGTCGTATAGGAAATCGTCCGGAATAGCCTAGTGAAGTTGCTACAGCAAAGTACGACGACGGGTGTGGAGAAGGGATAGGGCAGAGAGAAGAATAATGGGTCTTCAGACACAGAGCTCATCTGTGTGAACGCAATAGGTGGGTTGCGGAAGGCGCGGCGTGCAGTCTGAGCCTCGCTTCAAGAGACCTTACTTTCGTCGTGCCGTGCAATACCAAGTCTACGCCATTCTTGTCTTGCTCTCATCGAATAACAAACGCCGTTCGGCTCAGCTTCTCGACAAGATAGCGTTCTTTACGGGACTGCACCGGTTGGTCAAGATACGCTCATCCACACCACGTCGTGTGGTGCTCTTCTTTTCATTTCGGTTGGATTTGTCGCGGGCGCATCAGGGATTCTCCACACACGTTTCCATCATCCGGCGCAAGATTCGAACGGGACTCGGATCGCGGAGAGGGGGGTTGATCCAAGTTGGCAATATCATTCGTTTCGTGAAGACCTGATGAGTCGTACGGCCCAATAGCCTCCAGAATGGAATTTCTCTCTGGTGCGTAACATGGCGGCTCCAATCAAAAAGTTGGTACGTAAAGTACAGATGGCACGCCGTGTGCCTCGATCAGACTTTCAATGAGGACCATATTGGCCCCTCCCAGCGTGTTGCCGTCATTGTCCCTTGGCCGAAGGGCTTAATTAGGCTCGTGGCTGAAGCGCTGATAGCGGATACTTCGATCTTCGCTTCACGACACGCATGCTTTGAGCTCTGTCCACCGCCGTGATCACGAGATCAAAGTCTTCTAACTACCTCGCAAGTACTATATGTGAGGATTCGTAGTGAATCGATTCTACTTCAAACGATCAGTGCCCTTGAGCGGGATACAGAGGGATAGGAATTGGTAGTTTCGCTTTCCGGTTGGGCCGATGGATATTGCCGATGAGGTAAAGAGAGAGGGAAGCGAGGAAGAAGCGAAGGTCGGGGCGCGGCGCGAAGT
The DNA here is from genome assembly GCA_038093835.1 of Strobilomyces confusus. Classification (NCBI taxonomy): domain Eukaryota; kingdom Fungi; phylum Basidiomycota; class Agaricomycetes; order Boletales; family Boletaceae; genus Strobilomyces; species Strobilomyces confusus. The sequence continues at coordinate 6,551 of JBBPSZ010000620.1, forward strand.
TACATAAAAGGACAGGGTGACAAAAGTGGAGATCAGTGGAAATGCGGGGTCTGGAACCGAGTGTGGGGTCGGTGTGGGAAACGCCGCTGAGCGACTTATCAACCTGTGCATGACGCGGTACATAAGTAAATCCGTTTGTGCACGATACTCGTATATCGGCCACGTTGGACCGGCTCGCGACTGACGTGGTAAATGTGCTGGACCTGTGTCGACTCGTAGCTCTGAGATTATGTGACAGGGAGTATAGAAGCAGGAGCCGAGCAGTTGTTAGGGCGCGTCATGGAAGACGCTAATGAGTCGTAATGAGTCGTAATGAGTCGATGATGTTGATCGATCATGCATCCATTGGAACCGATGCGGATCGGGGTGCAGGAGCAGTGCCGGCTGCCTTTGGTGCCGGATAACAAAAAAGGCAACCCCATTTATTCCCTGCATGCATGATGCTAACGCCATACCAATAAGTAGCACTCGGTCGGTCAGCAAGGATGTCTGGAACGATCCTTGCTCGGGTCTTCCGTTCTGTGTGACTTTTCAATTCGCTTCTCTGCCATGCGTTGGTCCTTACAAGATGCGAAACGTGACAATACCCGCGACGGCGCCAACTCAATGCAGCACACTATCGCGTCATGTCAATCTTATTGTTTGGAATGCTATCAATTTTTCGGGATGGTTTTCCCCGGATACATATCTTCATTTACGTACGTAGAGAGGTCACAGTAAACAACACAGTACTACCATCCATGATTGTACAACCTCCTAATCAATGCTCACTCCACTTCAATCGCATTCATAGTAAGGTCGAATGTTGTGAAGACGAAGTAGATACCTCAATGGAATCTCATTCGACGACGAACCATGTCCAAAATACAAATGCGCAAGCCCTTACCGCTGCGACCAGAGTGGAGTGTCAAATCATGCGCATAACCGAGCGATAAGAAGGAAAGCAAAAGTAACTTTCGACGTGCGATCTCAGCGCCTTAGCAGTCAGGCTGAACGCTGAGCCTGCGTGTCGGACCCTCAGAGAAAACATCCCTTGACGAAGCAAACATAAGTCAAGGTGAGGCAAGGGAACAGAATGCAGACACGAGACGCTGACTAGAACATTAATCGCAGACCCCGAACATCGAGAGACGTCAAAATACGAATGAACACCGGGTGTATCACCCTCAAGACACTCCCCGCCGTCATGATGCGAGAGAACGATATCAGCAGCAGCGCCGTCCGTGGGAGCGGGATCTCTGGGGACCAAATGGGAGAGCCACTCACGATCAGTAAGCACGTCATAATCAATGTCCCCACCTCCACAGAAATAACCTTGGCGCTATGACAGCAGACAAATCGATTCCGCGACAAATGCAACAGTTCGCGAGATGCGATGCGACGACACATCGGACGCGAGTGACACAAGTTACAACGCCTATGAACGAGCTCACAGTTAAGTAACACATAGACAGAGGCAAGCGGAGGCTCCGGAGGACATCCAAGACAAGAGACATATAAATACAAATAAATACAAAGACAAGAAGTCCAGCGATCACTCCGTTGTTCCTTTCTCACGAAGGACTCGAAAAATGAACGATTCATCCCGAAGAACGATTCGGATTTTCCTACCTGAAAGCCTGCTTGAAATTTCACCCATTCGTTATCGGGCTGGATACGACACCAGAGAATCGGAAATGAGCAACACGAGTCGCGAGCGACAACAAGCTAGCTCGGTAGAGAAGAAAAGGAAAGAGCGACGGTCACCACTCGAGCGTGGCAGGAAAGACGCGCATCGCCGTCTATATGCCTCAAAGAAATCGAAGCGAGATGAAAATGATGACACGAACACGGGTTTCCACCCGTTGCAAGATTATCTACAACCCGGTCTCGACGGTACGCCGTTCCTTCAGCTAATAGCTGATTCACGCTCCACAACTCAAGTTCGTGTGAAGTGGTGTTTTGCGGGATCAAGTAAGTGTATGTCATTCTCGAGTTCCAGCGCGCGCTGAGACTTGATGTACGTTGCTTTCAGTCCGGGATGCATGTCCGCCGAGACGGGACACCATTTCGCCAACCCGACCAACCACTTCTGGCGTTGCTTACACAGATCAGGTAGTTTGATGTAATTTGCGATGTCTTGGAGCGTAACGTCCTGCCACCAGGAATGACAGCTTCGTTGGTTCCTCCCTCTGAGGATTTTTCTCTCCCGGAAAGATTCAATGTCGGATTGGTAAGCCAATCAGAGCCACCGTCACCTGGTGTCAGAGCTCACAGAGTCCTGTAGACCAATTTAGTGGACCGACCGTCTTCACAGGTCCGGGTTCCGCGGAGCACGGTTGAATTTGTGGCTCACGATTTCCAGGCGTGCGAGCTCACCCGAACCGAAATGGTCGATTCGGTGCCCGCGTTCCTTGACAAACTCGCGCGTCATCGACCCAGATTCGTGTGTTTCGTCGGAGTGGTCATATGGGAGATCGTCCGGAATAGCTTGGTGAAATTGCTACAGCAAAGTGGGATGGCGCGTGTGAAGAAGGCAAAGGGCAGAGAGAAGAACCAGATGGGTCTTCAGACGTATAAGCTCGTATATGGAAACGCGATGGGTGAGTTGCAGGAAGCGCGACGTGGTGTCGTCCGATATGAGCTCACGTCCACGTGACAGCAGGCTCATCCCAAGAGACGTTGCTTTTCGTCGTGCCGTGCACGTCCGGGCGTGTCGTGCGATACCAAGTCTGTCCCTTTATCGTTTTACTCTGTCGTCGGATAACGAACGCTGTCCGGCTCAGCTTACCGACAAGATAGCGTTCTTTACAGAACTGCGCCGGTTAGCCAAAATGCGCTCACCCGAAATTGACACTTCGGGCATGGACCGCGTCGTGTGGCGTCCTAGCGTTTCTTGACTTCCTGGCATGTATATTCTTTTCATCCTGGTTGGATCCGGCATCCAGAGTTACGCTGTCTCCACGCACGTTCTTCATCTGGCGCAATCCTAGTCGGCGATATCTGGACCCGACAAGGTCAAACGACCACATCACGGGATTGGAATGACTTTAACTATACAAGGACCGCTCCAATCAAGAAAGTCGATGCATGGACGCCACGTCCAGTACGGATGATACGCGTGACTTTATTCATACCATGTGATACTATTGTCTCCCAGCGTATTGTCGTCGTTGGTTGCCCCTGAGCTAAAGCGGTTAGGCTCGTGGCTGATGACACCGCCGATAGGATCATATACTTTAATCTTCGCTTCACGACTCGAGCTGTCAGCTACCGCCGTGACCATGGTGGAAGAAGGGGGTCAAAGTTCTCTAACAAGTGCTGGGTTCGTGGTGAATCCGATCGTATCATTCCCCCCATTCCGCCACACAATCGATGCCCTTGAACGGGAATACAGAAGGATAGGGACAGGTCGTCTCGATTCGTGTTGGGACGCCAACGCGGATACGATCGCGGTATCAAGGCGCTTGGAGCGCGCGAGGAATGAAACTCGAACAGGGGTCCCCGCCGTCCGGGAATACGAATGTCACAGAAAAAATGGCGAGGAGGGGCTGCTTGACCCAGCCTG
>JBBPSZ010000621.1:0-10095 GCA_038093835.1 Strobilomyces confusus
TCCAGAGACAGCAAACACGATATTTTTGTCGCGAAGGAACCACAGATAATGACGGAAAGCATCATAGAGTCGGACATCGTTCAGGGGGATCTCGTGCCCGGGCGACAACCCAGGAAGAGAAGGAGCGAAACCCTCGACGAGTTCGAGCTTCCTGATCTCGATGAAGAGGTGTCTGCCCAGGCCATCTTCAAGCATTCGGACGTTGTCCAGGAGACGAGGAGCACGCATTCGAGGGATCCGGAATTCGTAGTCCTGTCCCAAGACGGTAAGCAAGATGTGCTGGAGACCGTTCGACAAAGACAACCGAGGAAAAAGAACAGAGGTCCTAGAAGATGTCCAGTCCGCGGGCTCTGCTTTGCAAAGACAACCGAGGAAGAGGCCATCGGGGTTCTGAGCAGTTTTTGATCTCCGGAAGTCGATCGGGGGAGAGCGTCGCCAACGGAGGGTAAGGGTGATACGCTTAATTTCCGGGGCATTCATGCGTTGATCACTGAAGCCTGCGGCGCACGATAACCAACTTGAGGCTTGGTACAGTGTTGAATAGACGATTCGCGGGCGACTACAATATCTATTACCATGGGCAGTACACTACTTATGGGCTCGACTGATATTTAGTTCCGCTTTATAATTAAGTTTTAGCTTCTATTGATTTACTACCGGCCGCCCCGATTGACAGATACCTGTATACTATTTATGTGTACCATATCTCAACCGAATATGGCATAGTCGGATCCAGGACAAGCCAGAATAAAATACGACGTCCTCTGCCAGAGCCCAAGCCGAGGGATGGAAGTTATACCTACCCATATCACGCTGAAGCGCTTATCGGGTCTCTGAGGTGTAAGGTGGACAGTACTAGGCAAATATGCTAGTAGCGTGCCTTTCACTGGTCATCCGCATCCAAAAAAGACGCCAGCAAGACCTTCGGCTTCAGCACCATCAATTTCTGTTTCTTCCCTCTCTCCCATAGGGTTCCCACTGGCATCCGCTTCATCAGCCCCAGGTGCGTCGCACACAATACCGACGCGTCTTGGACCCCAATTTGATCGCTGTCCGTGTCTTCCATGTTTTTGTCTTCGAACTTTTCGCCGGGTCGAACAACGAGGATCTCGAAGTCGCTCGACACTATTTCATCAAAGAGCTTGTTGAGACGCACAGCAAGCTCAACGAGCAAGGCTATTCTCGGCTCGAACTCGGACGTGATCTTCGCCATGATATCCGATCGAGGAGCAACGCAGCCGATAGCCAAAAGAATGTCAGCAAAACCTGCAATGATCGCCTTGACGAGGTCCTCTGGGTGGTTCACCCAAGCATGCACGATGTGAAGGCGTGCCAGCACGCGCCAACGTCCAGAGACAGCTTGCGCCTCTACAATTGCATTTCGCGCTCGTCGGTCAAAATGAGAAATGCATTCGAGCGTTTAGCTACTCACCTGCTCCGCGCAAACTCTGATATATGGCGTTGATGAATTTATTATGGCCCTGTTCAAATACCCAAGAGGACGCGGTCTGCGCCAGCGCGGACACGAGGTAAGCTTGGAACGCGATTGGGAGTAACAAAGGGATGTACTCTGGCGATTTCGTTCCCAGGGATTGCGCCAAAACCTGTCCTATGGTCTCCGAAACCCTTCGCACGGCGGAGATTTGTTCTTCCGTCGCGTTGGTCACCAACTTCTTGAACTCGAAACCTTCGGCCAGGCAGTCGGCCATGAATGTGGTACTCTGCTGCACCTCCGCGTTCAATTTTTGTAGCGCGTTGATGATGTCCGAGTCTGAGGATTTATCTGTAGCACTGAGAAAGCTATTCGAGGTTTCTAGATCTCTTGACTGCGCCTCGCAGCGTTTTTGGAGTTCAGCGACTTGAGAACGAGATTCGTAGAGATCATGTCGAAGCTTCTCCATTTCCTCAGACCCCCCTGGAGTCTGCTTTGCGCCTGCGTCTGCTGGTTCGAGCCGATCGCCTTCAGTACAGAGCGTGACGTCATGTGGATCCGTGCCTTCACTTTGCATAGCTCCGGAAGCGGAAGGCTGGTCGGAAACGAGGCTGTGCACGGCGGGGTTCGTTTGGCTCTCAATTACAACTGCTCGACGTATTGGGGAATTGCGCTTAAAAGGATTGAGCGTCTTGGAGCGGCCCACGTGAGTCGTAGCAGCTTGTGCTGGGCCTGCGGTCGCGGTCGGCTGGTTTGTCTGGTGATTCTTGCGTTTGAAAGGAGACAAGGTTCCGGAACGGCCGACGCGCGCCGTAACCGGCTGCGTTTGACTATCCATCGGGGTCGGTTGGTTTATCTTCGGATCACGCTTAGAATGAGTGCGGGTCTCAGCGCGAGTCCTTGGATCGAGCTTGGTGAGTACCCTGCGCATGGCTTTCGGTTTTTCTTCTCCAACGTAGATGTTGGGTGAAGAGAAAGGGACCTATGTTTGATCAACGTTTGCGCAACGTCCATCACAAAAAAGGCGCCTCTACCTCGAGCGTATCGCGTTTCTGATACTCATCGTGTGTCACTGCTCTCGCATCCATGCGTTCCTCGACATCACCATCGTCAGCCTTGGATGCATGCTCATCAACATCATTGCATGAACAGGCATTCTGAGGGGCCTTGACCGCGCTTTCTTCAGCAAGTTGGTCGGCTACCTGGATCCGAGTCAAGGGCGCGTCACTCTTGGACAAATTGGACGACTGTGGATGGAAGATGGTGATCGGGTCACAACATTATCCCCTGCATGCGCTCGTCGCCGTACCGTAGTGACTTCTAAGTTCTGTGGGTCCTCGTGTTGAGCGGGTAGGGTGTGCCGCCTCCGTGGGAACTTTGGGAGGGAGGGCAACAACCGTCGGGAACGAGTCCTGGTAAATCTAAACCAAAGGTAAGAGGCACGTATATCACGACTCCTGGGGCGCATACTTCTCCTGAGAACTAGAATGGGGGAGTTCAAGAGGCATGGTGCGGCAATGGACTGGGAACCGAAGAACGCAATGTTAGGAGCGTATTGGCGCTTTTATCAGAAGCACACGCCGGAGTCTCGCGAATGCCGCACCCTCCGTGGGGCATTTTGTTATTTCTCAGAAGAGTCAACGCGTTCAAGTGCTCTACACAACCCTCTTACAGACAGATGTTCGTCCGAACATTCCCTCAGTGGCAACCATCTCATTAGAGTAGTTTCCTAGTCACCAAACAGTCCCCGGTGAATAGGAAACGGATGGCGACGGCGTCACGGCGATAGAGAGTCTTTAGGTGAAAATGGTCCAATGCGTTTTTGATGAAGCCCCCTCGGGACTTCAAGGGCGTATGTATTCAATGCCCTTTCGATGCCGATTGTCGCTGAAACCAAACTTGCCGTGGACAACCTACTGCACCGAGTCCACGTTGATTTCATTTCGGCCGCAAACGAAGCCTGCTGTATTATTGGCACCGGAGGCGAGTATATCCTTGCAATGTAAGTATAAGGATTGGAACTAGCCTGCGAGCCTAGCGTCCACGGCATGTAGTTAGAGAGTCCTTTCAAAAGAAAGCGTCAAAGCTTTTACCACCACCACCACCACCACCACCAGATTCAGACCCTACTCTCCCAACCCTGGAGGATCGTGCTGACCACGCGTTCCGAATGCCAACCACCTGCCTCACCGCCTTTGATTGACGTCACTGGGATTCTGGCGGTGTCTTGGCAAGTGGGCGACTGCCCTCAGTTGAGTCACTGGACAAGACGGCGTCGTGCGGCCCGCCGTGCATCTCGTCTCCGCACCATGCACTCGCGGCATTGCTATCCACGGGCTTACCGAGGGACTTCCCACATTCCACCGGCGCAGTTACCACGCTTGATTCCTGGAAAAGTCTACAGCTGAAATTGGCATGGATGAACAGGCAGTGCCTCCCCTTTCCCTTGGCGTTATTTGCTCGTCACGCTTAGCCCCCAGGCCTCAAGTCTACGAGGCCTACTGAAGAACGTGAACAATCGGGGGGGGAGTGCGCCAAATGTTCGAGTCAGCAATAGGCCAAGGGTACATGCCCATTACCCTACTCGAGTGTTCACCCACTTTAGGCTGAGAGCATGTACTTGCGGCGGTGGCCGCCGATCCGCGTCGCCGAATCGGCACACGCTGCAATATTAATTGTGATGACCCACCGGTACATAATAGTCACTAAAATACTGCGGCGGTGCGGCACGACAGGCCTCACTTGCATTTCATGAACACTGCGTTTGGCATGTCAAATGCAAGTTCAGGACATTTCCGGATCGCGTATGTGACGAAGACCACGTACACAGCTCTTCAGTTTGTTGACTCAGCTCATCCAGTGCGAATTTTGAGAAACGCTTCGAGGGGCCTGGTTTGCTTATCAGTACCCGTATCGCCTTCGTACTCTCGAGACTTTACAGCGACACACATTCGTGGAGTGCCAGGCACCCCGCGAAACCAGGGATGCAAATGGCACTAACCTCGTGCTCTATGTGAACAACCGGAGCTATCAGCTTGAAGAGTGCATGTGGACTCCAACCCAAGTCCCATATCATAGCACCTATCCTGTTCAGCTCCACGTGCACAATGCTACCCCAGTGCCCCGGGGAAATCTATTTCCCTGATCGTTTTCAGATGTGCCTCCTGATCTTCTTCGCACCGCAGCTGTATCGTCAACAGCCGATTGTCCACTATCTTGGGCAGAGGGCTATTCCTCGCAAACCTCCGAGCGCTTTTTCGAAGCATAAAATTGACAGGAGGCTGTGGTAAGTCTTACCGCGATTCTTGATCGGGATTAATTGCGTACAGGGCGTCAGGTGTGGGGTCTGCCCGGTGGACCTGGACCTCGAGATCTTAGGCGTTTATCATCACGCGTTATCACACAGGGAATTGAACACTTCTCGTTCACTACCGTGCGCACCCTGAGGCGCTTTTAGATGCCTGACCTATAAGTTCTCCCTTGACGCCCCCTCCCTCTACAACTATCCAGCGATGCTGAATCTCAAGCCGTACTCCGGCGACCCTAAACTCATCGTCGCCTTCGACATCGGTACAACGTTTAGCGGCATCTCATATTGCATCCTCGAACGAAATCAAGTCCCTGAGATTCTTGGAGTCACCAGGCAAGTCCTTCGTCGCGCTTGGTCGGCTCACCCTGATTGGCCTCAGGTTCCCTGGGCAGGCGAAGGTCAATGGTGACGCAAAAGTACCATCGCTCTTGTACTATGACAAGAGCGGCAACGTCAAAGCGGCTGGCGCTGAGGTACTTACTGAAAACATCATCGAGAACGCACTCAACGAAGGGTGGATGAGGGCAGAATGGTTGGTCGTCATTCATCGTAGATATCATGCTCATCTATGTAATCTAGGTGGAAGCTTCACCTCCGACCGAAACATCTAGCCTCCTCCATCAACAAAGACGACGATCTACCCCCGCTTCCAGCCGGAAAAACCGCCGTCCACGTTCTCACAAATTTCATCAGCTATCTCTTCAAGTGTGCAAAGACTTACATCGAGGAACGCCATCTCGCTTTCTCCTGGTCATCTGTCGAGGATTCCATCGAGTACATCTTCACTCATCCGAATGGCTGGGAGGGTATACAACAACAACTATACCGTCGCGCGATCGAGCTCGCCGGCCTCGTACCCAGTACACCTGAGGGGCGATCCCGCGTCCACATGCTAACGGAGGGCGAAGCAAGCCTTCATTTTTGCGTCGCGAACCTTATCAACGTGGAATTAACCAATCAAAGCACTCCGCAGGGAGTTGTCATCATCGATGCTGGCGGTGGCACCGTCGACCTGAGCATGTTCTCTATGGCGTCTAACCCGATATCCTGCGAGGAAATGGCTCCGGCTGAATGTACGCCGTGCCCTTATAGTCGAATGCCGCCTCGCCCATCTTATCCCTCTAGGTCGACTCCAGGGGTCCGTGTTTGTTACCCGTCGAGCCAGAGTTCTGTTGGAAAGTCAGTGGCTTTTTTTCGTTCCATTTACCAGTGACGAATTTGGGAACTCATCAAAAAGGAAAGCTTCAAGGCTGGGAGCACACCAACCCCGACGAGATTGCTGAATATACGCGCGAGTTCGATCAGTCCACGAAACTCGTCATCAAGAGCGATCAAGAACCAGCTTACCTCAGAGTCGGTGGTCGTCGTACTAACGCTCCGAAATATAACATCTCCTTCGGAAAGCTGAAGTTAGCAGGGTGAGCCTTCCACCATGCCATCAACTCTGATCGTCTCATTTTATATATTCTAGTGAAGAAGCCACCGGTCTGTTCAAGGAATCTTTTGACGCCATCATTGGCGCATTCGAACAGCAGCAGAAGGCTACTAGGACGCAGATTACAGTGAGCTCCACCTTCTTGTAGTCATTCGTCATATTCATGTGCTCTTGGAGATGGCATTCTTTGTCGGTGGCCTCTCAACAAACGACTGGATCTGGTCTCAGCTCCAGACATATTTCAAGGACAAGAATATCAATGTTTCCCGTCCAGACAATCATATGTGCGTGTTCGTGCGGCATGTTTAATTTTCCTGACATAGTTTCATCAGCAACAAGGCGGTGGCTAACGGGGCGGTGCTGTCCCACGTTGACCGCGAAAACCACAAGGTCACTGCGCGGGTTGCACGTGCGACCTACGGTGTAGTCTGTGCTGTGCCTGTCAAGCCAAGTGACGAGGAGCATATGCGTAGGAAGCACCGATGGGAGATTGATCCCACCGGCGATCGCTTCGTTCCAGACTTCTTTGAGACGAAACTTCTCAAGGTCGGCCTTACGCATTGAACGGGCGCGCGCGATACTCACGTTGGATTTATCTTGGTTTCAAGGGTAACAAAATTAGCGAGGACATGGACTTTCGCGAATCTTTTTCGCTCACGGAGAGTGACCCGGCGCAATTCACCACACAAATGGTGCGCCTCGAGTGCTACCGAGGCAACATACGTGACCCGAAATGGGTGGATCAAGATCCAAGTGAGTTGTTAACATTTTCCCTCGCTTCCTCTTTCTGACTAGAGAGAAATTACAGCGCTTTTCTTCACATTTTGTACTATCTTCGCGGATCTAAGCCAAGCTGTGAACGATTTGACGAAGAAAAGGAGACCTTCCGGAGATGTCTTTTACCAACTAGACTATGACGTGATTGTATACTTCGGGCTCACGGAACTCAAGGCGTTCCTAGGTTGGAAGACAAAGGTCAGTTGTCAACTCTGGCTCTTTCTGTTTGCTGATTTCGCTTCTCTTTATTTTACAGGATGGCGAGCGCAAGTTAGTATCCGTGAATATGACTTCAAGATCGTGACCACTAACTCTCCTGATCCAGGATTCCAGCTGAAGTCAAATTTGAAACCTGAATGTCGGAACGGCACGTACATCTTCTACGCACTACCTATGTATGCGTCTAAATAGCTTGGTTAATTTCACGCGACGCGGCCGGTTCGCATACACTTGTTTCATTCTTGTTATTCCCCCCCTCGAATGCCGTGGTATCCTCGCATATACTGTTCGGTATGCAGCATCTAGGCTCTCATCTTCAGCATGAGTTCGGAATCTATACTCAAACATATAATCCTATAAATACACTATTATTTTTTCTGGTCATTCCTCGCCTCCTGTCTCAGGTCTAGACTAGTTCGTCATGACGGGGGGTGTCCAACTCGTGAAGGCACGATTCGAAACGCAGCATTGTCATCTTCATGCCTCGCAATCTAAGTTCGTGTATGAAATGCAATTACGATTCAGAGCTCGACGTAAATTATACGTGACAACTCTAAGCATCCCACTCGATTTCTTGTCCGTCGTCTACAGCCATCGATATCCGCAGACTCAACCATCGAGGAATGATACCAGAACAACCTTTGCCTTGATCACTGTCAACGTCTCCTTCTTCCCTGGTTCCCGCTGCATCCTCTTGGTCATCCCCAAATGAGTCGAACACAACACCTTCTGGCCCGCCGTAGTCCCATTGGCCTTCACTTGATCCTTGTCGTAATCGTCTACATCCTGCTCCATTGTAGTCTCCTCGAACGCCTGGAGGGGATGAGGAGCGATGACTGCGAGATCCGCCGACACCACCTTGCCAATCATCTCGCTGAGCTGTCCGGCAACCGAGATGATGGACAACACCTTGCCCCTGAACGACGAGAGTTTCGAGCTTGCGACAGAAGCAGAGGCAGCACATCCAGTTGCCACGACGACGTCAGAGAGCTCAGCCACGATCTGCTCGATGAGAGAGATAGGATTGTTTATCCAGCTGGAGGGCATGTGGGAGCGCGTGAGGGCTCTCCAGCGTCCCGACATCGCTTGCGCCTCTGTAGGTCACGCCGACTGCGGTCAGCATGAGCGTAGAGGGTTCGAGACTCGATTTCTCACCTGCTTTCTGGAGTCCCTCATAGATCTCATCGATAAAGTCGTTGTTCACTTTCTCGATAGTCCACGACGAAATAATATAGCGCAGGTAGCGGGAAAAGTATGCTTGGAATGCGATCGGGAGATACAGTTCCACGTCATCACGCTTTATGCGCGCCAAGCAGTTCGCCAAGCCTTCACCGATGGAACTCGAAGCCCTCCGAGTCGCAGAAAGCTGTTCATCGGTCGCTTTCCCATCCTGAGGCTGGAAATCCTTGGCCATAACTTCGGCCATGTATGTCGTGTTTTGCTGGACCTCGGCGTTGAGCCTTTTCAGCATGGAGATGACCGTCTCGTCCGCGTACAAATCTGCCGTGGAGACAATGCGCTGTACGGTGCGCAGTCTGTCCAAAATTCCTGAGAGATCAGATTTGAGTCGCTTGATCTCGTCCACGAGAACGTTGACTTGGTGCTCTTTGTCTTCGCTGGACGTCACGCTCATCTGGAGCTTGCTGCTGACGGAACCGAGTTCGTCAAACAACATCCGGTAACGGTCCTGGAGCTCGGTGAACTGAGAGATGGAATAGGACAGTTGTTGCTGAAGGTTCGCGATTTGATCTGCCTTGGAAGCATTCGCGGACGTCTGCACATCGCGTTCCAGGGTAACGGAGGAAATGATGCGATCCTTCTCTTGATTAGATGTCGTCAGGGTTTGGAGCTGGGTTTTCAAGGAGACGAGCTCCTGCTCCTGCGCCGCGTGGCGGTCTTTGAGTTGAGTGCATTGGATGGTGGCAGTGGTAACCTCTCGTTGCAGCTCCTGTATCTGGTGCTGCATCTTGTCGGCATCTCTAGCCGCCGATTCAGACTGGCCAGTCCCATCGCATTGCGAGGCCTTCACTTCGGATGCGTCGCTGAGGGTGGTAGCCTTCTTCCGAGGCAGGGCCTCGCGCACTTTCTGAAAGCCATTGTTCTGAGACGTGGGATGGTTCCGACTGAACTCTCCTATCTCCTTCTCCTTTCCCTCCAACGCACCACCGACGTCGTTTGCGATGTGACCGCCACCTGGGGTTGATTTCTGGAGCAAGCTTTTGACTCGATCGAGCTCGAAGCGGAGAGTGTTCAGTTCTGTGTACTGCGCGTCGAGCTGCTTCTGGAGAGCAGCCCTTTCGCCCAAGACGAGTTTCTGTCGGAGCTGCCATCAGCCTTGGGTGTGCAGTCGTAGCGAACCGTTCTCACGCCGTCCAGTTCGCACCCTACCTGGTCAGGCTCGACGCTGAGAGGTCTTTCCTTGTCCGCACGGAACGGCATCTCGGTTCGAGCATCGTAGTCGAGAGACATGTCGATTGTCTAGGAGGACGTTGGTCGGCGAGGTTCGCGCTCAATCGTTTTTCAACAACCCTCAGCCCGGCGCCTCGCTGTGCATCCATATCTCGCTATCAAGGCTGATCTAGCCACACTCTCGGCTACAGCGACCGATCCTGATGTCCGCTTTTCCGGCGAAGCAGCATGGCTAGAACTCTCGGGCCATCATGACGTTTGGATCGACCCCAAACGTGTCTTGACCCGGGAGCATCCTTGAAGCAACCCAAAGCCCAGGCGTCTATGATCCCAGTCGACATCGAGCCTTCACATCGCGTGGTCTGCTCCATGACTGTGTTATGGGAAGGGCTTGGTCTCCCCCCGCCACCAACCGTCATGTGCCTGCTGCTCGATAAATTGACGTCCAAGTCGGCGCATCAATCGCAGTGGGAGTCCGCTTGGGCAGAACTGCCAGGGCCCGTATCTGTCAGG
>JBBPSZ010000622.1:0-10093 GCA_038093835.1 Strobilomyces confusus
GCTGTAACTTGGCGCGTTGTATGTGATTATGCTAGGCTTCGTGCTTGCACTTTGCTGTGCTTTCATATCAGCCGTTTCACGCAGCTCCGCTAGTCATGAGATATGCCGGATCTAACGGGCGGTGCGTGCCTCCCACGTGTCTACGCTGGTGAACGACCTTGCTAGCTAGGAGGCTACAGCTCCTCGAATCCAGGGCTGTACCGCACTGCAGCTCGAAGCCGCTTGGTCAGTGGGTGTGCGAGATACGCACCACGGACTGTGCGACAGTCATTGTCCATGCGCATCAACGTGATCGCTTGCTTCGATTGCACGCTCCCGGCCACACCTCATGTGCGTGGGGCCGGACTCAAGCAGGGAGCGTGGCGAGCCTGGCCTATTGCTGCATTTCATCACACGACCAGCCCGCATCCACAATTCATTGACAGAGCAGCCTGGAGCGATGCGTGGCGTGAACGCGGTGAAGGGTACCGACCCACTATTTAACCTCTTGGTCTCGTCTTCTAATTCGACACTTTAGCCCCCGCATCCTTCGACCGTAGCCAGCCTCAGGAACACCATTAACTTCTCATTTACGACCAGACCATGTTTTCTGCTCTATTCCGCGACCCGGATGCCGCGAAGAAGGTCCTCGATACCATCGTCGAGTCGCCCAATGGACGTCGCTCCACGTCTCGATTGGCACGCACCTGCAAGGCAATATGCGAGCCCGCGCTGAACGTGCTCTGGAGAGAGCTTGACTCGCTTCTGCCCCTCATCTCGTTGTTCCCCAACAACCTCATGAAGAAAGCCCGCCGCCCTGGGCTTGGTTTGGTAAGTCCTGGCTGCGCACATTCATGCTCTGCGCATCGCTGACAGACCACACAGGCCAAGGCGCCAAACGCCGAGGACTGGCACAGAGTCCTCGCATACGGCGAACGCGTTCGCCGCATTGCATACATCGAGTCGTCTCCGAGTGTATCACCTTCCGTCTTCGCCATCATCGCAGAGAATCGCCCCGTGCCCTACATTCTGCCCCACCTCCAGACGCTCATATGGAGAGTTGACACTGCGGCCGGCCTGGAACGTTCCACGCTTTTCTTGAACCCCGAGTTACAGAGCTTGATCTTGGAAGTCGGCACTAGAATCCCGCAGCTCGGCGCCTATCTCATCAACGTCTGCAGCCAAACTCAGCTGGCCGCGTTCTCGTTCACCTCCCCTACTAGCCTTCCCGAAACGTTCACGGATCTCGTGCGCTCGCAGAACACGCTCGAAAAGCTGGCTTTGGTTGCACCTGGTGCTTTGTCGTCGCAGGTTGGACAGTGGGCGGCGTCTTTGCGCGTTCTTCACACCCTCGAACTGGATCTCACGGGAAGATCCATCATCGCCGTGGAAGGTTTCTTCGATGACATCATCTCCTCCGGCATAGCGACACCCAGCGACGCCTCATCCGATAGTGGAGTGTTCTCTGGTGACGAGATAGACTTCACGGAAATTAAGAAGTCATCACTTCGCCTGACGGGCGACCTCCACTCGGGCGGTGTGTTCACGGATCTTCGGAACCTCCAGCTGACCGGTGAAGTTGCCAACATCGCCGTATTCCTCAAGCACATCACCAGCGAACTCACCAATCTTGAGCTCGTCATCGAGGACCCTCCTGACATGGCGGACTGGCAAGACCTCTCGGTCTTGATATGTGAGCGGTTCAGCCGGACGCTCCTTTCTCTCCGGGTCAGTGCGACGGGCGCATCTCGGTTTACGGAGCTCGTCCGAGCGACGTCTCGTGCAGCTGCGGATCAGCCCTCTCGCCACCTCCCCCTCCAATACCTCTCCTCCCTCCCTGCTCTCTTGCGCCTCGAGATCGACCTTCCAGAGTCGACGCTCTTCTTCAACGAGGACCTGCGTTACATTTCCAAAGCATGTCCAAGCATCGAGACCCTACGGTTGTGTCCCATGGCCCGATTTTCGGGATCTTCGGGCCCGAACCTCACTTTGGAAGGCGTGGCAACGCTCACGCAAAACTGCAAGCGGCTGCAGAACCTCGCGCTCGTGCTAGATGCGCGCCCTGCCTCTGTGGACACGTCCTCCCTCGAGGCTTCCTCGAGGTCGCTTCTCCGCTTCCACGTGGGCCACTCCAGCGTCAACGACCCACTCCATACCACCATTCTTCTCAGTCACCTTGCACCACGCCTCGAGTCGCTCAAGTGGTTCCACGAGAAGAACCGTCCGGGTTACGTCGAGGCCAACGCTCAGGGGTGGCAAAAAGTATCAGATTGGCTGCCCCACCTCCAGGGCGTGCGCCTCATGGAAAGGGCCAAGGCCCTGGGACGTGAATCAAGGCGATTCATGAAAGAGCAAAGCGTCGACGCGACCATCAAAAAGACTTATGTCAACAAGTTTGCTCACGTTCGGCCCAAGACTGTCGAGCACGGAGTCCAGTCGGCGCCGACCTTGGTCGACCGAATGGTTCAGATCAAGCCCAATCTACTTTCCGTTTTTGTGGACGCGACGCCAACGTGTGTCGAGACAGCGGTCGACGCAACGCCGGAGGTCGTCCACCAGTCTATCGGCGTCGAACCTGTGATGGTGGACTCCGAGGTGGACGCTACGCTCCCCTCAGACATCAAGTCTATGGAAACTTCTTTCGACAAGACTGCCCAACTGTTCCACAAGTATGGCGATTTCAATTCAATTCCTTCCGTCCTTCCAGCCATCTTCACGGGGCTCGTCGCCCTCGCCTACCGCGTCTTCCTCACGTACCCGCTCACGCTACCTATGCATATGCTCGACAAGTCTCTTTCTATGCTCCATGTCCAAAAAAAGAACGGTGACGAGCCGTCCGGCGAAAAAAACGAACTCAAAGAACTTCAATGGAACTCTGCGACTGAGCTCTTGGACCATGACATCGCTCCTGTTTGTCTATGAATTCTCCTCTTTATGGCGGACGTTTTTACTCATATAGTACACGGGTGCTGGCGCTTGTTGTAGGGTTATTATCATGAATACTATTCTAGCGCTGATTGGAAAGGCTCGACTGAGACGATGACAGAGACCAACAGCGGACAGGAGGTTTCCAAAGAAGGACATGCACGACAAATAATGCCAAATATTTTTGCGACGCGTCATTTCACACTGAATGTCGACCAGCCGTACTCGCGGTCACACTATCATCTAGCGATGGCGGAAGTGAAGAAACAAGAGAGAGACTTCACCCCAGAGGTGGACGCGCTCATTCCTGAAACACAAACGCTCTCCGAGGTGCGCGATTCCTTCAGGTCTCCGCGCCCGTCACTCAGGTGTGCTCTCGCCAGTCTGGAAAGCTTTCAGAGGCCCTGGATAAGCTCCTCGCGCTGGAGAAGCAAACCAGAAACGTGCGTCGACGATGCTTCGAGACGCCGCTCTCTCACCGATGCCGCCCAGGCTTCCGATCTGCCCTCCACCACGCGTCTAGCCAAGGCCGCACTGGACCAATGCTACAAAGCCCGGGAGTACGCCCAGCTCAACGGCACGTTCAACCTGTTGAGCAAGAAACACGGGCAGCTCAAGGGCGTCGTGCAGGCCATAGTGGAGCAGACGATGGCGTGGCTCGCGGACGTCCGACAACGGGAGGGCGACGACAAGTGGTTGGAGCTGGTCGAGACGCTGCGGTCGGTCACCGAGGGCAAGGTGAGTGGACGGAACGCGCTGACCGGGCGCTGACCGAGGCGGGCGGTCAGATTTTCCTTGAGACGCCCCGAGCGCGCGTGACGCTGTTGCTGTCGCATTACCACGAGAGCCTGTCGAAGCTGCCGTCTGCGAAGCCGTCCGCCGTCAAGGAATCGCTGCAGACCGCATCCGATTTGTTGTCTGATCTCCAGGTGGAGACGTACTCGTCGATGGAACGGAGGGAAAAGACCGAATTCATCCTGGAGCAAATGCGGTTGTTGATCGCGCTTGCACGCTTGAAGGATGCCGAGGTCGCTGGCAAGGGTAAGGGCAAGAAGGAGGAGAAGAACGCCATTGGAGGAGGGGAACCCGAGTGGGCCAAGGCGAGGGTTGGTGGTCGCAAGGTCAACGAGACTTTCCTCAAGGAAAAGGAGAACGAGGTCTGTCACAGCATTCCATCCTCGGTGTCCCACTGATCGACGGCGCGTAATCAGGACCTCAAGCTCAAATTCTACGATTTGATGATTCAGCAAGCACTACATCAAACGGCGTACTTGGAAGTTGCGAAACACTACGAGAAGGTGTGGGATACCCCATCGATAAAAGATGACGAGAGTAAGAACCGCGCGGTAAGTTCCTGGAACGTCCTGTTCATTGAGCTCGCCTGATCCGGTGAGTGTAGGCGCTCGAACACATTGTCTACTACGTTGTGCTTGCCTCCCACAACAACGAACAGTCGGACATGTTACACCATTGGTTCGTGAACCCTGCTTTGGAGAAACTTGAGCTGCACTAGTACGACATTTCGCGATGATCTTGGGACGCTCCTGAACTCTCTTCTAGTAACCTCGTCAAATCCTTTGTGACACGGGAGTTAATGAGGTGGCCAGGGATCGAATCAATTTATGGTCCTTTCCTTCGAACAACACCTGTATTCTCCAATGCTGCACAATGGGAAGACCTCCATACTCGTGTCATTGAACATGTGAGTATTTTCCCAGACGATGGCGCAGTCCGACTGACTACGCCTTAGAACGTCCGAGTCGTTTCGCAATATTATACCCGGATTAGGCTATCCCGCCTAACGGCTCTTCTCGACCTCACACCACAACAAACGGAAGAGACCCTGGCACGGCTAGTAGTTTCCAAAACCATATGGGCACGGATAGATCGACCAGCAGGCATCGTGAATTTCACGCCCAAGCAAAGCGCGGAGGACGTGATGAACGACTGGAGCTCGGACATGCAGAAGCTACTAAGTCTCGTAGAAAAGACCTGGATGGGGATGAATGCAGCCTTGGCTGCACAGTCGCGTGTCAAGGCATAGTTTGAACTTTTGTTGTATTGCTAAATGGTGTGGATCGATCGACCTGAATGAAACACCCTAGGCTACCGACTTCCAAAGACTTGTGGACTCGATGGTGGTTTGACTGAATCGTCCACGAAGTGTGATGGCCGCACACCGTCCTTTTGACGCTTGATATACTCCTGTCCACGACTCCATGTGCTGCCCATACCACTGTCGAGGCTGAGGATTGCACGCCAACGCTTGCGAGCGCGGAGAGCACTTTCATCGAGAGCCTTCTTGCGCTCGGCGGACTTGTAGAACTTGTCCTCCTTCTCGAACGTCCTGTCAACTTCTGACTGGAACACAGTGCCATAGGACTCGGCTTCCATGCGAGCAAACGCGTTGGCGATGTCATACTCTGCGCGTAACGTACGAAACTCTGCAACTGCACGAGTATAGGCGACGGTGAGCGACATCTTGTGGTGTCTGTGGAGGTTAGCAGCAAATTGAACCGCGCTGAGGACGGGAATCAGCGAGACGTGGAGGAGCGCTGAGACAGTCGCATACTCTTCCGCCGTCGGGTTCTTGGTACGCTGGCCTAACCTCGACCAGTCTTTCCCTCTGACTGGGTGTTCTGGCTCGACATGCTGACCCTCTACGATGGAGACTGGTCTGAATGCCTCGAACGGATGGTCTCTGAAGAACTGGAGTCGAATCCTGTCCTCCAAGTATCTGATGGTTGAGGGTTGCATCTTTGGGGGTCGAACGGCCGGCTTGTTAGAGGGCTTTTCGGCGTCGATGGCCTCGAAGGGTGGGGCGCGCGAGGGAAGGGGGAGGGGAGGATACTGGAGGACTGCCTGGTACCACAGCGGCTCTTCGCGGATGTAGTTGGCTTGCATGAGCCGGGAGACTTGCTTGTGCACCTGCGACGCGATCCGGCGCACCATGGTGGAGGACAAAGGTGAAAATAAATAAATAAATATTTCGACTACATAGCACACAACCATGGAGGAGGAAGAAACAGAACTGAGGAATCCGTTTCCCTCTCCTCCGTCCCACTATTCCAACTACACTACCCACAACCTCGGACTCCTTCAGTTGCTTAGAGACCGCGTCAAAGAGCAAGATGTCGATGTCGGCACCGTGAACCAGCACGACATACTGTCCGATCAAACCGATGTCCCCCCATGGTCCCTAACGCAACTGGAGAAGCCCAGGGTGGACTGGATTCTCGAAGAGGGCCACTACAACGTATTCGGCGATACGTGGTTTGTATGGCGCGTGCCTTCGAGTGCCAACCGTCCTTGACGCGGTCTTCCAAGGTCAAGGAGACAATTCCATCGTTGGCTGAACTGGGCGGACACCAGCTGTATCCTGCCGATCCGAGCGTAGGTGAGTCACAAGCCAATGCCCCGCCTCGCGTGCCCTCATCTCAGTAGATCGCCGTCCCGCGCTGTTGTCGATCCTCCGCTCTCTGCTCGTCACGTACTCCAATCTCACCGGTGCCATTCTCTCACCGCCTCCGCCTCCTCACTCTACCGTCCCTCCGGAATGGCAGCGACACGTCGAATGGATCACCGTACTCGCCCAAAATCTGATGGCTGCCGCAAACGACCTGCGTCCGGTCCAGGTTGGTCCGCTCTGTCCGTCCCCGTTGCAGATGACCAACGCGACCAGGCGAGAGGGAACCTCGAGAGCATGATGCAGCGCCAATTAGAGCTTCGTCTGGAAGAGACAGCCTCCATTCACGCGTTCGACACGTCCCTTGTTGCGCTTGTTGTTCGTTCTGACGTGGTCTCCTGTTATCAGTAAATGCGACGAGCTCGAGGCGCGTCTTTTGGAGCTGCGTTCCGCGGTCCCCGACACTGGTTCTCGACCCATCGATCCTGAGGCGGGCCAACGAGGACAGGTAGGTCCTCCTGCAAACGCTCGTGACCCGAAGCACACATTCTCCCAGATCACATCGCAAGGCGCTACCCTTGACGATGTCTTTCGTTGGGCTGAACAACCCACCTGAAGCGCGAGCTGGAAGACCAGACGCTCGTGAAATTCGCATGTCGGAGAAGTTGCTGTTCTAGTAAAGATGTCGGAAGTGCCTGGGGTTCGACCGCTCTTTTTCTGTAAGCCATCCAAGATACATGCCCCCGCCCCAGTACATCTCATTTGCTGTCGCTGAAATCGTTAATAGAGTGTGGTGAACTGAGGGAGAAAATCGCTACGATACATCCTAACGGCGGAGATGGCGAGGGAAAGGATTCTGAGGGAAATCGATCGACGATACGTCTGCAGACAGGGTGAACTTCCTACTTCTTCTGTACGCAAGCAGGCTTACTTGACTCGGGATAATTACCGTCCGAGAGAGTGGTCATCAATTAATCACTCAGCATCACTACATTTTGGACATAGCAGTCAGGCGGCGGACGGTCTGACTACATGCATGACGAGATCACGAGCCACCGTAAAGACACCCGTCTGAGGAGGAGACACAGCCACTCGTCCAATCTAAACGGAAGACCGAACACACTGCTTTGGTCGACACACACGATGGCGACCAAGCGGAGAATCGGCGTGCGTCTCGCGACGACAGAGGCTGCCAGGCGTCAGCTCATGCAACCTGTCGCGTGCTGGGAGAAAGCATGGGTCACACCAGAGAACTCGGCCGCGGGCTCGACCATGAAGATATACAAGTGGGTGAAGACGGACAAGAAACAGGCGGGTCTCCACGTCTGCGAACGGGTGAATAAGGCTCACGATCGTGCGCCTACGCCAGCAATTTAGCGACGATGAGGAAGAGACTGACGAGCCGCTCGCGCCTCTCCCAGACGAACCCGAGGTCGTGGAAGGCGACGAGGACATGGATCAGGACGAGCCCACCGCGTCCGTCGCACCCGATGCTACCCAGGATGCGACGGAAACCGGTTTCGCAAATCAAGATGCGACAGAAGAACCGCAGACGAAGCCCCCTTCGCCCACGCCTCCTACTCTGTCGCTTCAGCACACCGAGTCGATGCTGACGGTCGACGAAGGCGCAGACATGCTTGGTGCGTCGTTCAAGGCGTTGGACGGGGGCATGAGCGTCGACGTCGAGAACGCTCACCAGGGGGGCGTTGGGGGCCTAGACATGAGCGTGCTCGGTCCAGATGGCGCGGCCTTCGAGGGCGTGCACGACCTCGGCCAGCTGGATAGCGCAAACGCGTTGTTGGGTGGCTCGTTGATGGGCGGCGCCGGAGACCCATTTGCTCCGACCATGGAGCATCCACCAACGGACGAAGGAGCGACGGGCCAGCCTATGCCTTGAGGAACGACCGACCACCGCAATTGCAATGATAGGTGACTGCTGTTGTACTAGCACAATTCGGAGGCGTGGAGCTGATCTGTGATTCGTCAGGCCCCGCTTTCACGTTCACTTCTTGCTTGGATGCAGCGGTAGTCAATGCAAACGTCTTGGACCGTCCTATCCAGTTGGATCCGTTGTTCGCTCTCACCGGCGCCGACTTCCCTAGCTAGCTACAGCTTCGTTGTGCCAGTCTACTCTTTGCCCGTCCGTGGCACTCTGTATCACTCGTCCGGTACATATTTAGCATGGCCGTAGATGACAAACAAACCAAAACGACTGCGTGATAAATATCGGTTGACTCACTTCCTGTGTCCTTTCCTTGAACTACCATCTTCCGTCGCGATCGATGGCTTCCTCATTGCAGGCGTTCATACTCACGGAGCATCCAACCCCCTTCTTTTCAATAGCAGAACTCGTGCTAGCAGCCGTTGCTCTAGGTCCGCTGCCGAGCTTCGTCCCTCTGGTCCTACTGCTTTCCGTTCTCATGATCCATGGGCAAAGGATTGCCCGCCGTCACACCAGAGGGCGGGAACTTCTTTGCTCCTGGATTTCTGTCACGGCTGGATCCGCTCTTGCTCACTGGAGAGCGGCAACCACAGCACTATCCAACCCCACCGAGTCGCTGGCGGCCATCTTCTTCCTGTCTGGAGCGACCTACGTCATCGTGGTGGCTTCCATCTACCTCGACATTCATTTCAAGGGCCGTTTCACTGATTGGGGACAGCTCACGTTTTTCCCAGCACTCTGGGCAACCTGTTGGTCCATCACATCACGACTGTCACCCGTCGGTCGCTTACTCAACTGGTGGCCAACGCCTGTTCCTTCTTCGTACGGTTGGCTACTGCCCATCGCTGGTCCGCCCGGAATCGATTGGGTTGTGGGTGCATGGGCTGTGGTGTGTTCTGAGCTCTTCGCTCAGTGGCTGATGGCCTCGTCGGTCTACGGGTCTCTTGACGCGCACGCTGACCAATCGCCGTTATCTTCCAGGACAAGAGGAGTGTTATCGCTGGTGGCCATACTGCTCTTCTTAACGATCCCATCGGCATTCACCCAAATCTCACTTCCTCGCGTCGATGTGGTTACGCACACGCCACTCACGGTGGGCTGCGTCCTGCCGAACCCGCTGGACGGTAGCCATCCTACGCTGAAGGACTTTATCGAGGAAACGACCAAGATGAATGCGGCCCATGTCATTCTTTGGCCGGAGAGCGCTGTCGTGTTTAACTCGGAGAAGGAGCGCGAGGACGCGTTTACGAAGATACGACAGCTGCCGCTTTCTTCCATCATTGGGGTAGCATTCGACGAGTATGTGGTGGGCGATCCAGCGCATACGAGGAACGGATTCGCTCTAGTGCACAAGGGCCAAAAGGCGGGGGACGAAGCAATTCAATATTACAAACGCCACCTCGTGCCGTGTGGGTAGCAACTACTTTTCACCGTTGTGTTTCTGACGACGGAAAAAAAAAAAAGTCACGGAATCGTTTTCAAAGATACCCTCTGTCGATCCTCCGGTGATCACGCGGTGGCAACTGAAACCCCTCAAGGGGATTACCAAGCCAGAATGGGCACCAGGGCCCAACCACACGCGACCGCTCCTTGTCACGTCGTCGATATGCCTAGACTTTACGTCGCCGACGGTGTTCGGGAGCCTGGACGCTCGGCCGTCGCTGATCATGGGGCCGGCTCGTACTTGGGAGACGACGGTGGGGCTGGCGATGTGGGAACAAGCGAAAGCGAGGGCGAACGAGGTTGGCAGCATGGTTTTGTGGTGTGACGGAGGGTCGGCGGGGGTGAGTGGGATAGGAGGGGGTGGCATCCACGAGCCGATGCAGATCGGCGGTGGCTCG
>JBBPSZ010000623.1:0-10086 GCA_038093835.1 Strobilomyces confusus
AAATCATCCGAGGAGGAGGTCAAGAAGCACGCACGGGGAGCGCGGAACCCAGCGACAGACAGCTGATCTTCAAATTGGGGAACATCCAACGTACCAGGGGGTAGAATGTCGACGCCTTTTTCGCTGAGGAAGGCATAGCACGGTGGAGCGGACGACAGTTCCAACGCAGCGAGCTGAGCGAGCGCTGGAGAAGATAGAGAAAAAGCGTTTTTTCTCGGCGGGATGAAGGGGGTAGTGCGTAGTTCAAGCTAGATAGTACGCCATGCATTGTTTGACCCTTACCAATGCCGGGCTATCCTGTGACAAAGGAGTGGCAATGGTCTCCAGCGCGAAGCGATGCTCGTCCTTGACAAGAAAGGATCTTTGTAGAGTCCTGGGAATAAACCTTGAAGAAGAACTGGAGTGCTTCAGGATGTTCGTCGAGGTCAACGAACTCGATAACGCAAGCGACGGGATTATCGAACTTCTTGAGGAAATGGTCAGGACGGCCCCAGGTCGCGTGCAAAAACTCCTTCAAGCCCTGGTGCAGCCCACCTGAGAATTTGATGTTTTCTGAGGACGACTTGTCGAGAGAATGATTCAGCATAAGTAGTTGACTCCGTCGGACATATCATTCACTTAGGGGTAGGTATTTGCCACAAGTGCTCGCCAATAATAATAATAACAACAAATTTAGCCCACCATGGCACGCATGTGGGGCTTGTGGAGCCCTTGGTCGGCCATTCGTTTCAGAAGAAACGTGATAGGCGTGGCATACGTAAGGTCGACGCTTGTCTGGTTGCCGCTACCACCGTTGAGGAAGCCACCGACGCGCCCGCGGCCATCGACGATGACGGCACCTGAGTCACCCTTTTCCGAGAAGACGTTGAACTCCGGTTCTGCCACGATCGTCCACTCCGTTGAGATTTCTTCCTGTCCAGGGCTGGGGTAGCGGACGAGGGACCATATTTCGTTGCAACGACCAATGGTCACACCGGTGACCACGCCACGCTTGATGACCTGAAGACGTCCGTCGCGCAGCTCCTCGTCTGGAATCGTACCCCTCAGCTTGAGAAGTCGACCTTCTGGCCATTTGAAGTACTTGTGACCTTCAGGCTGAGGGCCGCGATTCATGATGGCAACGAATTCATCAGGGGACAGTTTTGAGGTACTCAGGTCGATCGCATTTCCATTGAAATTGTTCTTGCAAATCTTATCAGAGTCAATCTCGATGACGGCCCAGTCTTCGGTGTAACCCTCGCTGCCGACATTGAAGTTCGTTGGCGGTGACAGGATCACGTGGCCAAGGACACGCTTTTCTGGCTCGGCCCAGTGTTTCGAGACGTCTTCACGAAGTTCGTCGATCGCTTCTTTCGCCTGTTTCGCCTCGTCCAATGCTGATTGCGCTTCCTGGCGCTCATAGATTGCTTCGGCGTTGTCCTCCCCTTCAAGCGCGTCGATTTTCTTTGTAAGAGCCTTGATGACGGACTTACAAGTTTCGATCTGTCCCAGCATGGATGCGAGGTAGTCTGTGAAAGCTACATCGCCGAACAAGACAACGTCGCGTCGACGCTGGCTGACGTTTTTATGTTTGTAGAGTTGGTCCTCGTTTGGTAGAAAGACGACGTGTCGAGCCGTGACGAGAAGAAGCCTTTTTCTTTTCTTCTCACCCTCAGCAATGAAGAAGCCGCCGGTCCCCTCTTTCCAGCGTGTAGCATAAGCGGCGATAGGAAGACCGCAGGTAGCGGTGATTGGTCGATAGAGTTCAGGGACAGGATCGTACGTCGACCGTGACGCGACCGGTAGGTGCATCGAGGGGCCAGCTGAGCGATCAACAACAGACTCCCTGATTTCGACGTGGATGCCGCTGATATTGCATGCCCATAGAACCTTCTCGCATCTTGAGGCCACGAGAACACCCTCAGACCCGGGAAGCGACCACGGGGTGACGCCGATCCACAGGATAACCGGCGCTAAAGTCTTAGCCTTCTCTCCGATGCGGACAACGTCGACGGTCGTCCAATCCACCTTCATCCACCTCAACACTTCGAGAATCCCTGTCGATACCTCGCGTTTCCAAGTCCTACGGACTTCCTCTCCCACTGTGCAGAGCGCCTTTTCCACGCGGTTCCACTTGCTTCTACTACTTCGTGCGACCAGAACCGGCCGAGACGGAAGGCCGGAGTAGTAGTGCTGAGCCTCCATCTCAGATGGAGGTGATGGAAGCGATGAAAGTAATGGAATTGTACCGTCGCTTTGTAGTGGCGCAGGCTCCAGTGGGCAAACAGCGGTGCAAGACATTGGCGGGCGTGGAGGAGCTCAGTTCAGCCTGGAAGGATCTGAGACGCGGGTGGCGAACCATGTCACGAGACGTGTCACGTGCAAGTCTCTCGAGGTCAAGGTTCAGCACTTCGCACTTCCTGGGAGGATGAACCACGCGGTAATTCGAACGTGTCCTGGGCTTGTGACGGCGTGGCGATCCACCAGGTTGGGAACTTGTATTCGTTGAATCTGGGTATGCTGCTTCGCCAGGTTGTCCTCAGGCTGGGCTGTATGTCGCATGTCATAGTGCATACTAGTAGTAGGTGCGTCAGTAGAATCAGACAGAAATACCGCAACAATGACAACTTGCGACCCGAAGGGAAGTCGAAGTTTAGTGGCAGCCTGAGTACAATTCTGTGAGTTCTTTACATTTCCAACATAGACGGTTTATCTAGCGGTCCAAAATTCCCATGCGGCCAAGAGACAGCCATCTGGATGACCAAGTCAATTCCTACCGCAAACATGTGGGGATGGTTCAACCTCCCTCGCCACACCCAGGCCCGGCTATTCCAGTCGAGCGAAATGAGCCTCTAGAAAAGGGAGATTGACTAGCAAGACATAGCCGACGGTGTGGTTTCCTGTCTCTCGACCTCGATGTACGTTATAGTCATTGACCGTACGACCGACGTAATGCACCAGCGGCTGTCCGGCAAGTTCGTGGTGGCGGCCGATCCCATTAACCGGCGACGTAGAAACGAAGACGGACCGATGATGAAAATTTGGATGGTCGACAGCAGGATGCAATCGAGCGAATTAGGCGATTTGGACTGGAAGGCAGCCAGACGGAACGTACACCTCCTGGTGCATCAGACCGTAGCCGACTTGGGGTGAGTGAGGAATACTCCAGGCATAGACTAAAGGGAGTGTCACCGTCAGGGGGAGGGAAAACCTGCCACTGGACCGATAGACGGTCTGCATTGCGAATGCTTGAGATGCCACCGGTGCTATTTCGACTGACCTTTGAGAGCCATCTCTCATAGCACACTCCACCTCGTGGTCTGGTTGTGTCGCCTTTGTTACCTTCTTGATGCCCTTGTATGTCGAAATCGACGGTACACCGATCCTCCATGACGAGCCTTCAGAGTGGTACATTCTCCTCGCTTCGTGGGTGCCTTGGAACCCAAGAAACTGTGTTATTCCGTTGTGGACGATCTGAGTTGCGTTGTGTGAATGCATGTCGAGTAGAAAGTTGTCGAAAGGCCTGGGCGTCCAGAATGGGGTGACTATTAAGTAAGTTATTTCATGGGCCCTCAGCCGTTCTCTTCCGGTGACCGCAACACCCAAATTCCCAAGATTTTCTTCCTCAATGGGCGCGATAGCAACAGCGAGGGTCGATACATCCGAACGTCTCGCCCGCCTTAGGGCGTTGATGCAGCAGCAGGACATTAACGTCGGCGCCGTCGTCATCCCCAGCGAGGACGAGCGTGAGCTTGATCCTGTTTTCAGTGTACTCGCGTTGACCAACCTCGATCCAGACTGAAGCGAATACCCTGCAGAGGCCGACAAACGTCGAGGATTCATATCCGGATTCAATGGCTCGGTAGGTACATAACTGGATCGGGCGACTTCAGATGACAACGTGAGGCTGATGGTCCGCGAGGATGTTCCTACCTGGCAAGAGTTTCTTCCCAAGGTACGTGTTCGATGTCGTTGCTTCTTCATCTTGTAGCCGAACCCCAGAATCTTGAACAAGGCACACGAATTTAGATTGATCCGACGGTGATTCTGGCTAGCATGTCGTGAGCGTAGGCACGACCGATGCTCAAGCTGAGAGCTCTCACAAAGTCTCTGAAAATTAGAATTGATTTCTCTCTCGCCAAGCCCAGTCGACATCGTATGGGGCTCTTGGCGTCCTCCAAGACCTCGTGATACAGTTTTCCCCTTGACGCCAAGTATTCAGGTCGGAATCCATCATGTTGGTCGTCTTCCTGTTTTCTGATGTCTTGTCAGATGAGACCTTGCAGAATAAACTCGACCGCACACGACAAGGATCGGTCAAGAAAAATGCGGTTGTGTTGGCCCCTACCTTACTCGACGAGGTCGCCTGGTTGTTTACTTGATCTGCGAGGAACAGACACCGAACTCAATCCTGGTATGTACCTTATCATCGTACTGCAAGTACGAATGCCGCGTCCGACCCTCTTTGACAGGGCTGCCATGCGTGCGTCGTCGGACGTACGGACGTACGCCTCTCCATTCTTACTCTCACCCGGGCCGCCTGTCCGACCATGCATTTGTAGTCCGCGGCTGACATTCATGGATGAGAACGACGTCCTCGACGGCCACACCTCGAACCTTTTCGTACGTCTGCCGCTCTCTGGTATGTTGTGAGAAGGGATATTGAACCCGCCTGAGAACAGCTCAGCTGCCGCGATCTGGTCCGGTCCTTCTTTTGACATGTTGAACGACCCGGAGATTATGCACAACGGAACGTGTTGGAGTCTGCCGATGGAAACGCCCTCGTTCCTTACCTCGAGATTTCTCTTGTCTGGCTGATCACGAGTCACGAACCGTTTCAGATATGCTGCATCGTTCATTTTGCATCTCACTTGTGGGACGACTCCCTATCTAATCAACCCACGTCACCGCAGGCATGCATTGCTTCGCGTGGGAAATGGCGTGGATTCAGTCGCCCGGATCTTGAATAGACACTTATTACTGCAACATAAGTACATGGCTACTTCCCCTCGTCATTGGTCTCGTATCCATTGCACACGCATCACCTTCCTGCTGACACCTGACACCTTTTCCCATATCACCTGCACCTGGCCATTATTCCCTCGCTCGTCCGCGGTCGACTCCACACACCGAACGAACTCTGCGATACCGCCTCCGACACCAAAGTAGACCGTTTTTGCGGATACGAGACAAAGATACGGATGGCCCCCGGAGCACGCGTCCCGAAGGATGCAAACCAGGCTCCGAAGACTGCTCGGGTGATAGATCGTCTCGGACGTGAGGACGAGGTTGTAGGGTCCTCCCGTGCGCCGTACATTGAACGCGCCCCATGCGCCGGAGAAGAAGCGAAGGCGGACTCGATGGTCGCGCAGCGATGTCTTGAATGCCTGGAGCAGTTCCGGGGTGATGTGTAGCTCCGAGTCCGCGTGTTCAGTCTCGGACACGTGCGAGCTGTGGTAGGCGGCCGAAGCCGGCGAGGTATCTGGGGAGCGTGGTGACGCGGCGTGAGAGGTTCGGGGCGCGAGGTCACTCACACCACGCGAGGAGGACGTTCGGGGTGGTGACCAGATGGAGGACGGAGGCGTTGTAGTCTTGGAGGTGAATGTGGGTCTCGGCGTCGTCGGCGGGCGACGACGAGAATATCTCCCGAAGAATACAAAGGGTCGGAATCGCCGTGCCGCAGCCCAGCTGTGCCGCTCACTGAGTCGGAGAACGTGTGTGACCTGACGACGTACCTCGAGCACGCGTTGGCCTCTGGCGCTGGCGGCGTATCCGTCGCGATCGAGACAGCTCGCAAGATCGAGGCTGCACTCCCAAGTTTTCAGACCACCCTCATAGACGAGCGGGACGAGGTCGGACGGGTTATCGATGAAGTCGAGGGCGGACAGGTGGGACCTAGGCACGGGATCGAGATCGTCGGTGGATCCATCCGAGATGAGCTGAAACCGGGCGTCAAACAAGTCCCGGCGGGCGATGTTGAGGTGTCGGTCGGCTGAGACGAAGGAGTAGGATATCTGGGTCGGCAACGCATCTAGCTAGACTTGAATCACGGGGACCAGCGACGACGGGACGCGGCGTGCCTACCAGCGAGCCGAGATCGATCTCTGAAAACGGTTCCCCGGCTGGTTGGGGGATCGCACCCGGGTCATCCTCTTCCACGCCGTCCTCGTCCTCGAAGCGAAACTGGAACATGGCCGACCGATTGGAACCTGTATTACGCGAGTTGTTTGCTGTGCTTTGCCACCGAGTGGTCCGCATTCAAACTCCGCACCAGCACTACACCTGACCACGCTGACGCTGGCGTTCCCTAAACAGCCTTGAATGGACAGTGTGGAGGCCCACACTTTCGAGACAACAATGTCGGAAATTTTTACCACGGATAGTATATAAGAACGGGGCTTGGTACCATGAGCCAGCACCCACCCGTCTGCGAACAGTCTTACCACTCCCTTGCGCCTCCATGGACGAGTTAACCGTGCTCCAGGACCTCTTCGCCTCATATCCACCGACGTCAGACGATCTTGACGTCCAGTACCCCACTTCTGACATTCCGGACGACTGCCAATATGTCCGCGCTTCCGTGGCTGGATTTTGTATTGTAGCTTAAAGCGCTCACCGCGCACCCCTCACATCGCGTGTGTTGGCACGGTCAGTAGCGAGTTATTTCGTCCAACGCATGAGAAAGGCTGACTCCTTGGTTCACCGACAGGATGTTCTACGGCTTTGATAGTCGTCCTTCCTATTTATTTAATTTATTCGGTATTATTTTCCAGACGTGCGTTACCCAGGACCGGGCTCAAAGAAAGTGGACCTACCGCCCGCCCGCGCCATACACCCTCCCCGAGGCTTCCCGAGATACACGCGGTTGCAACAGAAAGTGTCGGTGAGCATCTTTTCGCCTGCTGAACCACGGACCGTACTCAGACGACCGACAGGTCAAGAATTCATCGCGGCCGACGCGCGGACAACGCCCCTCCCGCTCTGGTATAATCCGGAAGCGGAATGAGATCGTCGACCAGATGTTGGGTAATCTACTCTGGCTCGACGTCGGTCTCAGCGAGGTCAGGACACCCATCCTCGGGGGTCGCAGCGCCCGCAACCAACATCTCGCCCCGGGTGTCGAGGGGAGAAGTGGAGCATGGGCGTCGGAAGTGTAGCGTCTCGCATTTGTTACATCGGCGATTCTATCAATTGTATCGTGCTTCGCTTCGGGTCTTGCTTGTCGTGGGCGTTCGGCGAAACTTGGGAGGAGCCTCGCTCGTGCGCTCACGTGGAGTTGAACGTTTGTCCTGCGAGGGGACCGCCTATTACAGACGAAATCATTGCTACGCTGCAATGAGTTCGGCACGCGCCTTGAATTTGAAGTCTTTGCGGGCGAGTGGTGTGGCGTTGCTGCCCGGCAGTGGGCAAGGTTCCGAAGACGCCAATCCATTAGGCGGTTCAAGAGGTAGTCGTTTGACGTTGACGTTGACGTTGACATCGCAAGAACAGATACCGTCGATCTGTGGCGGTGCTCACTGGCAGTCAGATCAGGACGACCGTCAGTCGCTGTCATCGCGATCTGAAGAGTGAGTCTAGTCCAATCGATCCTCGAGCCGCGTCGTAGCGGACGAGTGGCAACTCTCACCTCATCTCCAAGCTCGGGTTCCGGACGCGACTCCGTCCCGTTTTCACGGCGGCCGATCGTCTGACGATGCCTCGTTCTGCCCGAACAGCTGGAACGCGCCACCGCGTTCCAGAGGAGCTCGGCGTCACGGTTGGACTACACGACGACGTGCGCTCATCATCTCTGTCGATACAAGGTTAGTTTGCTGATGCTGCAGGCTCCTCCGGCGAGCGCGCGTCCGACTCCGTGACCGCGTATGATGTCCGCCACCCGGCGATCTCGTGCCGCAGAGCGGAGACCGTCTCTCGACGCCGACACAGGCCTCGTCTACAAGGGTAGACGAGCCGAGCCTCCGTCTTGCCCTCCCACCGAGCTCGCCGGTCAGAGTCGGAGACCTTGACGCCGAGGTGCCGTGTCGCGTTCAAAAGAGAGGCGGGACCGACTTGTCTGCGAGGCGATTATATCCACCCCGACTTTTATCGGCCAAACAATGTTCGGCAACGGAGGGGTCCACACCTCGATGCAAGTCACGTCGGCCCGGGAAGAGGATACTCCGAACACGTCCACCCTTTCTGGATCCAAGCGGGCGACCACGAGAGGGACGGGTCCACGCCGAGAGAGCAGGTCAGGCGATCCTCCGCCGAAACTTGAAGGTTCCAAGTTCGGCGAGACGTTTCAATATTTGCGGAGGAGATGGACGGTCTCTCCCGGGCTTATGGTCATTTTCAGGATCAGGCTTCCGCTCTCGCGTCGCACGGCATTCTCTGCTGGTGTCCCTGTCACAGCGGTCAGGTGTGGATGAAAAAAAATCAGTTATATGTAAACGACCAGACCGCCGCGCGTAGCCATTACACCAAAAGGCAAAAATACTGAATGGGTACCATCCTGTATCGCGGACGGTATATGTACTAGACCGAGGTAAGCCAGCGTGCTTACATTATATCCCTACTAACTTAACCTCAACAGCTCGATATCAGCTACAACGACGACGATATTCTCCGCGCTAAGCAGGACTCTCGAGTTCGCACTGCCGGATGCGCGACGACGACGACGTAACGACCCTGTATATCAAAGGCACCAGCAACGGATTGGTCAGAACCAACGTACCATTGTTCTACCTCCGCCTCGGTTGTGATCCCCTCGATGAGCAACACCGTGACACGCTGATAGTACGGCTGTCGACGCGCGGAGTCTGTATTGTTTCAGATTCCACTCAGTCCAAGCGAACAAAGAAATCAGCTCCGTTGGAGACAAAGAAAGCGCGTCCTCCACGCGTCCACACCTAGCCCACTCAGAGGGACTGCGCATCGAATGGTCCCCGGTCGGTATAAAAGACGCTCCGCCAAGGTCGCTCAAGTTCACCCCGAGATTGGACGTCCTCAATGTCTCCCGACGCGATCGTACAGCGTACGTCGTCCCTGATCTCCTTCGGGTATGAGCTCACTCGCCTGCGCCCCCGCCCCACAGCTTACAGTGAAACCACATCACAACCCGATCCCAAAGGCAAACGCGACCCACAGGCCCCACCGATCGAGGCTGTTGAAACCGTGAACCAGCCTCGCTCGGCGAACAAACAGCCCAAGGACTCTGAGTCCGAAGAAGCGTGTGGCAACGTCTTCGATCCAGAACTACCCATGGCCGACGAAGATCCTGAGGAGATCGAACGGGCTGCGTTGAAGGCGTACGAGTTTGAGGTGGACGACGACTGGTTGTACCAGCAGATCCAGCCACTCAGCAGGAGGTACGGATAGGGCGAGGCTGAAGGATTAAATTCCCCGCCAAAGTAGAGGACGACGAGTTAGGCGTGCACTGCCCGTAACCATTAGCAATACTAAGTATCACGCGGCAACATTGTACCTGAGGAGGACCGATTTGGCGAGTTCTGAGAACGACTCTTTTGTCTCGACGTATAAGACGACAGCCGACCCGTGGGGGCGTCCTCAGATACCTTGCGTTCGATACCCAGCATGCGCCTCTCGTCGCTCTTCTCGTTCGTGGCTGGCGCCGCGCTGATACCACAAGCATACGCCTGGGGCGCCGTCGGTACGCATCGCTGCGTCCCAGAGGGTCCGCCCGCTCACGACGCTCCACAGGCCACGAGATCGTCGCGACCGTCGCCCAGATGCACCTTCACCCGAGCGTGCTCCCCAAACTCTGCGCCGTCCTCAACGTCCCAGACGCCCAGTGCCACCTCGCGCCCGTCGCGGCGTGGGCTGACCGCATCCGCCAGCTCCCCAAGTACAGATGGACCGGCCCGCTGCACTACATCAACGCCCTCGACGACTACCCCAGCGCGACGTGCCTGTTCCCCGGTCCACAAGGCTGGGCAGGCCGCACCCACATCAACGTGCTCAGCGGGGTGCGCAACGTCACCACCGTGCTGCGCGCGTTCGAGATGCGGAGGGCGGGAGGGGCGAGGTCCCGGGTCTTTGTAGACGACCCCGACCGCGAGGACGCGCCCGACTACGTCCAGGACGCGCTCAGGTTTCTCATTCACTTCA
>JBBPSZ010000624.1:0-10079 GCA_038093835.1 Strobilomyces confusus
GACTGTCCACACAAAAGACGTCGACGAGCTCGGTGAGTCCGTCCCAGATTGTCGTTTGAGCACCGTAGTACCCTTTAGCGGACTTGGTGAAGATCGAAGGGCTGCGATGTTCCGCGAGAACGCTCAGATTCGATGGATGCGCGCACACACGGCTGGGTGCTGACTGCAGTTCATCTCCAGGTCATCATGTCTGTCAACCACAAGATCCTTCGTACCGCCAATGCGCCCCAAACGTCTCCAGATGAGACCGAAACCAGCCTCGCCCAAGCCCTCATCGACCTAGAGAACAACGTCCCCGAACTCAAGACGGAGCTCCGTCCCCTACAGATCTCTGCCGCACGCGAGGTCGATGTGCGGGGTGGCAAGAAGGCCATCGTTGTCTTTGTCCCCGTCCCCCAATTAAAGGCCTTCCACAAGATCCAGCAACGGTGCGTGCACAGTTACGGGGACTGGACGCCGAGCTGAACTCGGACGTCAGACTTACCCGTGAGCTGGAAAAGAAATTCTCTGACAGACATGTCGTTTTCGTCGCGCAGCGTCGGATGCTGAGCAAACCCACGCGTTATTCGCGCACCAAGCAAAAGAGGCCGTGTTCGCGCACGCTGACGTCGGTGCACGAGAAGATTCTGGAGGATCTTGTGTACCCGACGGAGATTGTTGGGAAGCGGACCCGCGTCGCCGTAGACGGGTCGAAACTGCTCAAAGTGTGAGTGACGTGCACCGGTCTGTGGCGCGCTGTGCTGAGCGCCGGCGCAGGATCCTGGACTCGAAGGACGCGACGTCGCTGGAGTACAAGTTGGATTCGTTTTCGTCGGTGTACCGTCGCTTGACTGGCAAGGACGTGGTGTTCGAGTTTCCGCCCGCGACCCAGGAGTAGATAGTGGATATGTTTTTCGCTGTCTCGTCAAAATGCAGAGGATGCCCGTTTATGTCGTTCTCTCGCAACCGCCACAAGAACGGAGTCCACGTGAGCCGGGTCGCGTCAGACCCGATCTCCAACAACTCCTCGTCCCCGTCCCCCATGGCCGACTACACGCCTTGGGACCGCCCACCGCCATGCAGGTTCGAACATGGCATAGACGCAAAAATCGTCGTCATGGGCAACACAGGTCCGTCCTCTTTCCGTCCCTCTCACTCCCTGTCCGATCCACACAACAGGCGTCGGAAAGACCAGCCTGCTCCATCGGTACACTCAGAACAAGTTCGATCCTCGAGACGTCACCTCCACCACCGGTGCATTCTTCGTCACCAAGAAGGTGTACGTCGACGGCCTCAAGGTACGCCTCCAGCTCTGGGACACCGCCGGTCAGGAGAGATTTCGCAGCATGGTGTGCCTCTCCTCCCCCATCTCCTCCGGAGTCAGTCGCTGACACCTTCCTAGGCTCCCATGTATTATCGCGGTGCCAACGCTGCGCTCCTCTTGTACGATATAACGAATGCTTCTACGTTTGACGATATACGAGGTTGGCTCGCAGGCGAGTCCACATCCCGCCCCTTCCTCATTCCTGTTCATCTCTTTTCTAGAATTGAAGAAAAACTGTCCGCCAGAACTTATCATCTACATTGTCGGTTCCAAGGCTGACCTGCATCACCAGCGTCAAGTCACGTCGGATCTTGCGCGCTTGTCTCTGCACAACTGGTTTCCCCCACCCAAGTCGCCATCTCCTCCGCCCCCTCCTCCGCCTCCTACCTCCACCCTGTCGTATATTCGTCCGAGATTCACCTCGTTCACGAGCATCCGCTCTGCTCCGTTAAACTCCGTGCCTCTCAAGTCCTCCCCTCCCCACAGTGCCTCTTATCTTGATCCAGCTATCAGTGATGGGCTGAAACGCTGCAACACTTCTGGAGGCCTCCCACGCTCGAAAACGACCACCGGAGTAACTTTGAACAGATCGAAGACCGTCGTGGACTCTTCCCGTCCTCCACAATCGCGATTCGGTTCCGCCTTTGGACGGTACGCCGCAGGGTGGAACGAAACTGCAGAATCAAGCAGCAATAGCATCGACGAAGAGGAAGCGGAGGACGGCCCAGAATGGGGCCTTCACCAGGGCATGGAGCTCTTCGAGGTGTCTGCAAAGGACGATTTCGGTGAGCGCCAGGACGCGCTGCCCTCTGTCGTCTCCTCTGATCGCCCCTCTTGCACGACAGGCATCCAAACACTCTTTGACTCGCTCATTGGGGCGATCATCGAGAGAAAGGACACCATCGAACAAGAAAACGAACTCCGAAAGCGCGATAGCGTGCTTCTGACGGCGCCAAGCACGCCCACATGGGCAGCACAGGCAGAGGAAGAAGAAGCACGCGAGAAGGCCCGTTCCTCGTCAGGAGGCTGGAGTTGTTGTTCCTCATGACGACGGCTTGTCGCTGTCTTGCGCTCGTTTCTGGCATGCTCCCATCATCTACCCCTCTCCTTGCTGTGTCTGTATGCATCGCCTTTATGGCTCCATCCGCGGCGTGTACCCTTGCCGAGTCCACATCGTTCCCTTACTTTTATTCGATTCTGAATTATCTCTTTATACCATATATTCTACATTAAATAGGCACATATTAACCATGTGTTCATAGTCGACTGTTCCATCTTCAGAGGCTGCCCGGATAGGAAGGGCGCGATAAGGATCAAATGAGGTCTTCTTGTCCCTTGGCCGCCATGTCTGTCCTCCCCGTCGACCCTGCGGGAGGTCTGACAGCAGTCGAGGACAAGAACAAGAACTGCACCACGCAACACTGCTTCCATGCTTTCGACGCCCTCTATTGCTCCCTCACACCCAGCAGGCCGATCCCCCCCGCATTCCCGGATGACAAGTTGTACGTCGTCGCCGCGCCACGTCTTCTGCCCTCACCGTCGTCTTCTAGCCCCCTCTTTGTCACCTGGAACGTCCGCTCTTCTCGTCCAGGACGTGCGCCCAAGTTGAGAGGCTGCATAGGCAACTTCGAGCCCATGCCCATACGCGACGGCATCGCCGAATATGCCCTCATCAGCGCTTTCCAGGACTCCCGATTCAGAAAGATTGAAGCCAAGGAGCTCCCCATGCTCGAATGCGGGTGCGTATCACCCTCCGCGCAGCTTGTGGCCGCGCTTCCCCCCCTCCCCTCGGGGGCTGCGTGCGCCCGGTCGCTTACGCATCGTTGCCCCACGTGTCCCGCAGAATCTCGCTCTTGACCGACTTTGAGGACGGTTCGTCGTACCTCGACTGGACGGTCGGCGTGCATGGCATACACGTCAATTTCCCGAATCCGTCGATATACCCCTCCGCGGACTCGTCCGCGCCCTCTCCCTTGTCCTCGTCGTCCTTTCTGCCGCGCTTTTTCTCGAGGCAGACCCTTTCGGCCACCTACTTGCCCGACGTCATGGTCGAACAGGGGTGGGACAAGATTGAGGCGATTGACAACGCCATCCGCAAGGCCGACTGGAAGGGGACCATCACTGAAGAGATACGGCGAAGCATCCGTCTTCGGAGATACCAGAGCAGAAAGTGCGTGGTAGGATGGGACGACTTTGTTCAGTGGAGGAGGAGTAACGGGGACGAGGACATTTAACGCGCCATCACGACCAATAACGGATGCTCCAACAACATGGAACCTCCATAACTAGTTGTACTCGGACTGAATACCTAGCGAAACACGTGCATGCGTGGTAGCCATCGTGGTAGCTATGAAGGGAAGATGGACCTCCTTATTTTCTCCAGACGTCCGCCCCAACCACCTCCGTACTTGGCTTCCAACTCTGTCCATACATCGCGGAGCTTGGCGCAATTGTTGCCACTCGTCTTGTCAAACGCGACGATGATCCAATAAAGGACTCTGTCTGTCGGCTTCGGGCGACTCGGGAGCTGCAGAAACGCGGCGAATACAGCGTCGAGAGCGCCCTGATCCCAGTTGGCCTGTGAAGACGGGAAAAGTCTTGCAATGGACTCCGCCCCCACTGGACGATGATCTGGGTCTTGTCCATGCCGCGCAAATCCGAGGAAAAGTCCCCTAAAGGCTGCCATCGACGGTTTGTAGCGCGCGCGGGTGATCATCGCAGCGCCCGTGCGTGCAGCTCCTTCGGGAATTGGGATCGAAAGCATGTCGACAAAGACGCTGAGAGCATTCCTCAGGTCTCCATGATAGGCGAGACTCTGGATCATCATCGTATAGGTAATTTCGTCAGGTTCCAAACCGCCTGGGATATCGAGTCCAACGGTATCGCAGATATAACGTGCATCCTCCTCTACGTCATGTCCTCCGAGGTCGACAGGAGGCCTGACGTTGCTGCGGAGGACGCGGTAAATGGGTAATGCGATGTCGAACCGCCCGTTCCGCGCACATGCCCATAGACAGGCATTGATCCCATCCAGGCCGACTTCTAGACCTTGTTCTGTCATCTTGCGCAGCGTGGAGCGAATGCTGCGGAGGTCGTTCCGAAAGGCAAAGTAGCGGATCAGGCATAGATGGGTATAACGATTCGGTTTGAGACCCGAGGCGAGCAGGAGTGACGATGCATGACGAACGGCGAGCGGCAGGTTGGAACGAGCGGCGATGGAGAGGAGAATAGTATATGTCTGGATATCTGGTTTCTGTTCTGTCACAGTCGAATTTGCCTCGGCATTGACAGCCTCTTCCGGAGACAGGGTATTCCCCGGAGGCGAGACGCCTTTCTTATTGAAGATGTCGAGCGAGTACTCGTAGTCCTCCAATCTCGTCTTGTGCCACTGTTTTCCGGCGCTGTCTATGAGCGTGTTCCACTCCCACAAGCGCAGCCGGCCGTGGTTGTGTTCCAATGTCTTCAGCACGGAAAGAAGTTGAAGATGAATGGTACGGGTACGGGGTCTGATGGTCGCAAGGAGTCGCGCTAACTGGTGGAGCAGGTGATGAGGTATCGGGACCTGGAGCGCGAGCAGTTCTTCGTAAGCCGCCCACGCACGATCGGGTGTCTTGGCCGTAAGCATGACCCATAAAAGCGTGCGACGCCTCTGAGCAGGAGGTTTTCTT
Organism: Strobilomyces confusus; assembly: GCA_038093835.1. Taxonomy (NCBI): domain Eukaryota; kingdom Fungi; phylum Basidiomycota; class Agaricomycetes; order Boletales; family Boletaceae; genus Strobilomyces; species Strobilomyces confusus. The sequence continues at coordinate 4,972 of JBBPSZ010000624.1, forward strand.
TTGGCAGTGTCGCGAGGCCCTCGGGCGCGTGACGCGCGCCCATGCTGTTGGTGGCCTTGTGTGTGAGATGGGGAATCGACGCCAACAGGACGGACGACGCTGGTGTAGTTTGCAGGCATGCGAGAAGGGACTGATCGGCAACTCAAGGAATGTGTACCATCGGCAGAAACAGCAGGGCGAGGAGGAAGCTGGCGAGCGCTCGAACTCCAACAATTGCTCGTCGAGGGGACGTCGCAGTTCCCTGGCCCTTTTCGTTCTTCCCACACGCTTTGCGGATGGCGTGAAGTAAACGAGGTTCTGCCGGGTAGTAGAGGGACGAGGGCCGCGAAACGGGCTCTGACGAAAGGAGCTGGGCGTCGCAGAAGCCTGGATGAGGGCCGGGAGTGCAAGGCAGGCAAAGATCTTAGGCCCGACGTGGAGCCTGTGAGCATAAGTGCCGAGTGCAGTCATCCTTGGAGTGCAGTCAGCGGTTCGCCCTCTCCGTGGACGCAGACGGTCAACGTACCGAGACTACAACTTGCAAGGCAGCGCCACCGCGGCAAATTTTCAGCACATGCGAATTTCACTCGAGCGGACGAAAATGCAATTCGTAGCCATGGTGTACGGACGAACATAACGCCTAACTAGTACGTGGAACATGGAATCAATCCCTGGCCTTGAGCGTTCCCAGGAACGCAGCCTTTTCCTCGGCAGTTTGGAAGGAACCGTGCTGAGTGACACCTATCAGCTGAGACACGACAGGCAGGACATGGCTACTTACACCAAACTTGGACGACGTGTCGATGAACTTCAGCTCGATCTTCTCGAGGTCCCGGCGCGACGTGTGTGTCATCAGTGATTTCCGGAGTGTGATGATACGCTTCTTGGTACCAGGGATTGATCCTTTCAGCATCAAGAAGTCGTTCCTGACCACGCCATAATGGGGGAAGCCACCCATTGGTGTGATCGTCTTCTTCGTGATATCTGACTCGGTCGAGGCATTGGAATCGTCGGATCCGAAACCAACGCGGTAGATCTTCTTGTTGAGTTCGGTGCGGTGGTGGTAGCCGTCTATAAAGCCGGTCAGCTCAACGTTTTCGATTCTATGCATGAAATGTACTCACTTTGACCTGCACGGGCCACTGAGAACATGACTTTGGAAGGATGCCATGCACCAATACAGGCAACTTTACGAAGACCTTTGTGAGTCTTGCGGGGAAGCTTCTTGGTGCCCCAACGGTGGGTGACACCCTCGAAACCGTGACCCTTGGTGACAGCGATAACGTCGATAACCTCGTTTTTCTCGAACACGGCAGTGACATCGACAGGCTTCTCGAACAGGCCATGTGCAAACTCGACCTTGTCGGCGATGGAGCCACCGTTGACTTGAATTTCCATAAGGTGTGCTTTCTTCTGGCTGAGTCCTGTCTTGCGGATCTGGGTGTGGGCAAGGACACGGACGACGGAGCAATATTTGCGGATGCGCTCGAGCTCGCGAGCAGTGGACTTTCCGCCGTCCTCTGCATGTTTCTTTGCGTAGCGGGTGAACGCCTTCTTCTTGGAACGGTACCAGTTCTTGTAGAAGCGACGTTTAACCTCGTCGGAAAGGTGGGACGCCCAGACGGTAGTGAGCGTGCGGAGACCACGGGGAGTCTCGATATAACCGACGACACCGACGACGATCAGTGGTGGTGTTTCGACGATCGTGACGGCCTCGACGATCTCGCGCTTGTGCATCTCTGCGAAGGGGTGAGGAGGAAGGGAAGATATGAAGATAGGGGATACGTACTGGAACCCTGGCGATCGAGGTCGCGAACAACGTGGGTCATCCCAGCCTTGTAGCCCATGAAGGCGGTCAAGTGAACGGGCTTTTTGGGGTCATCCTGATGGCGGATAATTAAAAGACAGAATCGGACAGGCAAGCGTACCGACCCTTGGGAAAGACTTGACCTTTCCGCGGTGACGCGCGGCACGCTTGCGAGGGAGGAAACCAAGGGAGCCGTGGCGGGGTGCTTCATACTGGACGGTATGGTCAGCAGATCGAATGTCCGAGATCGGGGCGGATGCGAACCTTGCGGTGACTAGAAAACAGACACGACGTGAACGACGAGCACGGCGGACGCGGCTGCGAGCACGTACCTCATCTTGAACGTGGACGACGGGGACGAGGAAGACGCGGGCGGGGATGATGCTCTTGGTCGGGGTTTGCCGGCAGTGGCTGATGAACTGTACAGTACTTCCTGTTTTGAATCGCCCCTATCAGAGCTGTGTTGATGGGATAGACGTTCCACGCAGAAGACACCAGCGAACGACCTGGACGCGTCGGAAACGCGCAAGGTGCGTGTAGAAGCCAGCGGGCGCGGGGAGAGGACGCGACGCGATGATTGCCATAAACGCGCTCGGTCACGTTCTTCGTGGGACGTCACGTCTACGACTCAACCATCCTCCTCCAACTAACCAACCATGGCACCCAGTCCCGACAAGCCCATAAGGCGTGCCCCGGTCATCTACGGGAAACGGTCGAATCGCTTCCCTATAGAACAGCCGTCGGACAGCGTTCATCATGCACCCACAGAGCTCTTGCAACCCCACCTGTCTCCGTCGGTCGACGCGTCAGACGCTGAACCCTTTCGCAGTCCTGGCGGTGCGGGTCCCTTCCAATTCGGTTTCAGGCGCGAATTGGAGAAACTAGACGAAGAATTTGACCGTGACGCGCAATCACGCATGCCAGGCCAGTTTCCACTCCGCCAAGCCGTTCAGGCTGCATCATCTCAGGTCAAAGACCTTCAAAGCGTCACCATGGGCACTCCAATCCTTTCTCATGATGCACCCTCTGCAAGCCTTTCTCCTGCCCCGCTGCCTCCGTCTCCGATCTCTTGTCACGCCACTTCTTCTCAGGAACATCCACCCGGGTCTCCCCCTGTGCGCCGACGTGCGCGAAGAGTCTCCAGCTCTGTTCCTTCTGACTCAGAGGCGGAGATACAAAGCAAATCATCATCTGTTTCTCCTGTTCGACACGCAATTACAACACCTCACTCCCGGTCGTCGCCAACGCCGCCTACTTCTGGCGAAATCTCGATGGCAGGCAAAAAGATCAAAGGAAAGGCACCCGCCCGTGACGTGCTCCCGCTTGTCTTTGACGAAGAACATCCTTTGGATGCTGAACTTCAAACAAAGTCAAAGAGAGGGAAGCGAAGGGAACCCTCTGTGCGGCCCAGGACCAAGGTATACTCGATAGTACCTACTTATGACTCGTTTGGTACTGAAAGTTGAGACGGTAGGCTCCGACCAAGAAGGAACGACGCGAGGCTGCGTTTGAATCTTCTCGAATTGCGGCTAATCGCCCTGTGGAAGTTACACGTACTCAAGAGCACAAACACTCGCTGGCTGCATTCTTTGCCGGGCTTCGGTAAGCTTGACGGTCTTGTCGGCCAACTAACCACGGTGTTCATCTCCTTCGTAGGCGGGATAATATCGCGACCCCAACTTCGGGTACAGAGTTGCCTTCAGACCCCATCGATAAATTCTCTTCTCCAACTGATCGCTCAACGCAAATGGCGCCTTTGAATAGTATTTTCGGCCCACCTACGGGGTTCTTGCGGACCTCCACGTCCCCAGGAACAGGTAACCGACCACCTTTCCAGAAGGTGCTCCCTCCAGCGGCCGGCGATTCCGATGACGAGATGCTGTCAGTAACTTCTATGATTCAAGTAAAGGGAAAGCGGCAGAGGCTGCAGACAATGAAGCAAGTCGCCTTGCAACATGCACACACAAGTGAAGTTCTCGACATGAAGAGTGAGGATGACGACTTGTTGATCGTCGAAGATGACATGCATACCATTGCTGATGAAGAAGCTGCTCAACGAACACTAGACAAGGCCAATGGGAGCCCCGTTAAGGACTTTACCACGTTACGAAGAATCAAGCATCCTAGTGTTCGCCCCGCGCCGGCTTCTCCTCGAAAGTTTTCGAGACGAGAACTGCAGGAATATGCCAAACCATCCTTTGTGCGCAAAGGGAATGGCTCCAGGGATCAGCTCACTAAGAAGCAACTAGATCAGTTAATGATAACGCAACACGTTGAAGAGCAATTAAAGTCCATCAAACGGTACGAAGAAGAGTGGATTAAAGGGGGTGGCAAGTTGTCACGGGACGGCGGCGGGGCAGGCCTGGAAACCACTCTTTCACAGCGCCTCGGGGCGTATGTTGAGTTAGGTCTCAAGGCTGCGGAGACTGGCGACGAAGTCCAGGCCGACGCAAGCGACGATGAGAGCGACGAAGACTATACCGCAGATCTACGGGGGTCTGCCAGCCCCGAACTAATGGATGCAGACGAAAGCCACGATGACCCAGACAGTACTATGGAGACACCAGTTCCACAGTCCCAGGAAGGCGAGGAAGAGGAATATCCCGTACCTTTGGGACGCCACAAATCCGGCCAGCGGCGTCCTCGCGTTGTCGTGGAGTCTGACGATGAAGAGACACAATCCGTCCATCGTCCCAGCATACAGAGGGCCGCCTCTTCTACAGAGTCTCAAACCGAGGATGAAAACGACAAGGAGAACAGCGCGAAATTGATGTACGATCGCAGTGAAGACAAGGAAAACAAGGCTGTGGTGCGCCACGAGCTGCCATCTCCGGGGATAACGTTTGGTTCGAGTGCAGGATCCCTACACATTATCAAGGGTAGCAGCCGAGGGAACTTTTCGGTCGCTTCAGCCAACGAACTCAACGAGACTCCAAGTTCACCAAAGGGAGATGTCAGAGCGCCACTGAAAGATATTTCAAAAGACGATGATGACCTTTTCTTATCTTCCCCTGCCGCCAATTCTCTTTTCACAGAAGGCCTTTTGCGTAGCGCAGCGTTGTCACCACCCCGACCCTCTACGTCGACCATTAGCCTTGGATCGCCCCCGGGTTTACGAAGCGAGCGCATACGCCGGGTATCTCGTCTTTCGCTAGATTTGGAGAACGATGAGAACGATCCGTCTGGACTCAAGTCACCGCAGCCTTCCTTCCTGGAAAGGTTGCACAGACAAGTCAGTCCTGAACTCTCCTTGGCTCCCATCGATCCTCTTCCAAATGGCGGGTTCTCTCAACTATTCTCTGTATGTCGTTCCGCACTTTCA
>JBBPSZ010000625.1:0-10073 GCA_038093835.1 Strobilomyces confusus
TGGCCTGGCCTAGCTTATAATGGCCTGGCTAGGCTTGGCCCTGGCTCTGGGGCCAGGCCTGCACAACACTAATTGTACAGGATGAATTTTATGATTTCTTTCTCCCTTTGTCTTTTTCTTGCACTCCTAGTCTTATGCCTAGTTGCTAGTTCAACCCTCACCTTATGAGTTTCATTTATTTATCTTTCTCACAAACATTCAACACATTGTAGAGCTCAGTATAGCCCTACGGTAGTATTCACACATTTTACCATAGTTCTTCCACTTCCCAGAACTCATAGGTCTCCATCTGGTCCAACCCCATCACTCTTGGTCTAGCCTGACCATCCTTGGTCCGCTCAGTCCACTTGCTGACTGCTTTCCCACACTCTCAGTCCTAGACTGAGGACCAAGACTGACTATTATGGTTTTTCCCCTATCCAAGGGTAGTACATTGACAATGTTCTCATTCTTGGACCAAGCTCTGGAGGACACTATCAAAGATCTGGATCAATGGCTCAAGGAGGTTCTTAATCCCTTCACCTTTGCCCCACCATGAGATGCATCAACCTCAACAACCTCCTCATTACATCTGACAACAAGGAAGACACTCCCAGATCTTACCCCATATCCACTTTCCCTAATCCCAGACCTTCTTCTCCTGGATCCTCACACCTGGAGGTTCATTTACAACCAAGATTGTCACCAGTGGAGGCTAGACAATGACATGTACCAGGCTCCTCTCAACTGGCCCCTGATCTCCAATCTTCTTCTTCTAGATCCTCATACTTGGAGGTTTATCTACAACCTAGAAGATTATCACCTGTGAAGGCTAGACAATGTCATATACCAAGCTCCTCTCAATTGGCGAACCCATTCTCAAGAGTAGGCATCTGAGCAACTTCACTCACTCCAGAACTGATTGCGTCAGGTCATGAGTTGCTGATACTTGCTAATCAAGCAACACCTGCTCAGCTCACCACAGATAGAAATCTATTTTCTTGAGAAGATCCTCTTCCATCTGCCAAAGGCCTAGCTGATTCTGAACTCTTCCCACCCCAAGAATATCAGAATATGGATGACAAACAAAGTTGAACTCAAAGCTGGACTCCCTGAAGATTTTAGTGGAGATCCTACAGATGCAAGATGGTGGCTTCTAGCCATGGTGTCATACTGCCTCATGAACACAGGACTCTACAATAACAAGTCAAGGATCCTAGTGTTTCTTAATAAAATAAGCAAAGGAAGGGGCAAGACTTTTGTGGAAGGATGGTATGAGAAACTCAATAATACCAGATAGCTTTCAAAATAGCCTTCTGTTCCTTCAACACCAAAGCTCCTGCCAGAGCTCAGATTGGCTGATTGATGCAAAACCTCAGGGGCAAGGAAACTGGCTTTACAAATTATGTATCCCAGTTCCAACTTCTCACCACTAAATCAGGGATCACAGATGAACTGACCCTGATTGACAAGTTCAACAAAGGGCTTGATACAGAGATCACTAACGTGATTCTCTCAATAAAGGATCTCCCCTCTAACATTAAAAAATGGATTGAACAAGCCAATTGATTCCATGCCTAGAAATACCGAATGAATCTTCTCAAGAAGGGAAGAGCCCCTGTCTCCTCATTCTTCCCTTCCCATATAAAAAATCCAAATGCCATAGATGTGGACACTATACAACTCACTCCTGTGGAAAGTGTTACACATGAAGTGTACTATCCAAGCTCAGAGATCTTACCAGAGCATAGATCACTCTTATCTGTGCTTATCAGGCTACAGGATCTGCTTATCAAGGCTTATCTATGGTCAAGCAGAACTAGATCTTTTCACTTAAGACTTGATGTCTTATCTTATTTTATCAGGTGTGGCTGTGCCCCTATTTTCTCTATGGCAGTGTCACTATCTCCTTATTTTATCAAGAGAGGCTATGCCTCACTCTCTAGACCTCAAGGCTGTGCCTTCTAGACCAAGGACATGAGGCCACCCTGCCTCATGCTAGATCTCATCTATGGAAGCCTATGGCTCCATCTTCTTATGCCTCATGGCTGCTGTGCTGCCACATCTGTGCTGCCACATCTGTGCTTCTATGTCACATCACCATGCTTTTTCCCTGTTTCACATTCCTATGCCTTCCATTCTAATGCCAGGCACATCACACATGTTTGATTTTCCATTCTGCCACCCCCTTGATGGTGATGGCTATGCTTTTCCTTCTATCATATGGAAGCATGCACTGGTTTGCATAAGGACTTCTCATAGTACAATTCTATACTGGGTATAGGGTATGGACTTTCTAAGAGTACATCTGTAGATCAGAGTACTAGATGTGCATACAATGGACTGTGTATATAAATCCCAAGGAACTTGCTGGGAATTCCCCAGTTAAGTTCACTTGGGTTTGGCCCTCCCTAAGCCAGCTTACTAGCCTTGATTCCCAAGCCCCACCATTCTCTTACTCTCTTAAGGCTCCAGCCTTGCTCTAGTTGACAATGGGTAACCTGAAGACCTATTAGGTTTAGGGTTGTATCAGAAAAAGCTGAACACTTATGAAACAACAAGTGTTTCATCTACCACAAAGTGGGTTGTTGAACCACCAACCATCCTCGCCTAAAGCAGAACTTTGGAAGGAAACCTTTTCAACCGAAACAACAGGCCAGAGTTGTGGAAACCACCCATACTCTGCCCTCTCCACTTGCCCAATACATGCAGTCCATTGAAGAAATGGGTGTTTCTTAAGATGACATTCTAGAAGTCCTTCAGACCTGCTATGAAAAAGACATGCCAGAGAGCACTTCTTTAACTGATGAAGAAGAAAAAGTAGCTATGGCCACTATTCAAGAAACTCAATTGGGTTTTTAAAGAGCAGGGAAGGATCAATGTCTTCTTCCCTTACTATTGCTTCTGTATTTGTATCTGACCCCAGTCAATGCACATCCCAGTTTCACTTTATACTAGGGAAGAAGCACAAATCGTCGACATAATGGCTCTTATTGACAGCAGAGCAACTGGGAACCTCATAGATTGAGATCTAGTCAAAATGAAAACTCCTGGTCATCAAACTACCAAAACCCTTCAAAGCTCAGAATGTAGATGGAACCACCAATCAAGCCAGGATCATTAGGCACAAAGTTTCTCTAATGCTGAGAATAGAGGAGGTAGAAGAAGAAAGGGACTTTATGGTCCTCAACTGCAGAAAAGAAGACATGATTCTCAGGCTACCCTGGCTAAGGGAAGCAAATCCTCTCATCAACTGGGAGAAGGGAAAAGTCAAAATTCCAGATCAACCTACCAAATGATGACAGGATCACCCCAAAGCCATCGCACAAAGATACCTCTTCTAGTACCTTAATGTGGAACCAGACCTCTGGATAGCCTGACTCTGGGCTAAGAGATTCTCCCAGACTCCTCTTTTCATACAGAAAGCAACCCTGTCTACCAACATCATCCAACTTATTGAAAAGAAGGAGAACTTCCTCCCACTAGACCCTTTGACCACGCCATTGACCTCATTAAAGACTTCTCTCCCTAAGTTGCAAAGGTCTACCCTTTAAACCCTGAAAAACGAGAGGCCTGTCAAGACTTTTTAAAAGAACATACCAAATCTGGGAAGATCATTCCATCCAAATCCTCACAAGCATCCCCTTTTTTGGTTGTTGAAAAGAAAGATGGCGGTTTTCACCCATGCCAAGACTATCAACATCTAAATTCCCATATGGTCAAGAATGCCTACCCACTCCCTATGATCTCCAGTCAGGTAGATATACTAAAAAGATCAAAGATCTTCACCAAAATGGACATCCAATGAGGATACAATAACCTCATCAGACCAGAGGACTGATGAAAGCTGCCTTTATCACTCTGTTTGGCCTCTTTGAACCAACTGTAATGTTCTTTGGCCTTTGCAACTCCCCTGCCACATTCCAGTCCCTCATGGACCATGTCTTTACTAACTATCTTGCTAAAGGATGGCTGGTGATTTACATGAATAATCTTCTCATCCATTCCTCCAATGTCCAAGAATATCACCACTGAACAAAACTAGTCCTTGAGCGAATGAGAGAGCATAAGCTATTCCTAAAACTGTCAAAATGCTCCTTTGATGTTCCAGAAGTAGAATACCTTGGAATGGTAGTCCAAGAACACTCCATACAAATGAACCCCACCAAACTCAAAGTCATTGAAGAATGGAAACCTCAGAATGGTAGTCCAAGAAAACTCTGTACAAATGGACCCCACCAAACTCAAAGCCATCGAAGAATGGAAACCTCCGACCTCCATAAAACAAGTCTGATTCTTTATCAGATTTTGCAATTTCTACTGGAGATTTATCCCTGGATTTTCCATGATATCTTACCCCCTCCACAATTTAACAAAGAAAGGGACCTCTGGAAATTGGACCCCAATTTGTCAAAAGGCATTCAAAGCACTGCAACTCACCTTCACTTCCCAACCAGTCCTTCTTATGCCCTCCTCTGATAAATTTTTCTCCATCATAACAGATGCTTCCCTCACCGTGACCAGAGAAATCCTTCTTCAACCAGATGAAAATGGAGATCTTCACCCCTGCACCTACCTTTCAAAAACCCTTGGAGATACGGAAAGGAACTATGACATCTATGATCAAGAACTCCTTGCAGTCATCCACGCTTTAGAAGAATGGAAGCATTATCTCTGAGGAACTGGACATCCGGTAACAGTCTATATGGACCACAAGAACCTCTGCTACTTCAAAGCCCCCCATAAACTCTCCCACTGCCAGGCATAATGATTGATGTTTCTACAGGACTTTGACCTCATCTTTATCCATGTCCCCAGACCAAAAATGACACCAGCAGATGCCCTGTCTCACCAAGAGGCCATAGACACTTCAGAGGATAACTCTGAAGTCACACTCCTTCTTACATCCCTCTTTGTCAATGCCATTGACACCGCCCTCACTGACAAATTTGCAGTATCATCAAATAACGACCTGCTAGTAGCCACAGCCCTAAATGCTCTCCACGGAGATTCTCCTTCCATCCCCAGAACCTCCAAAGCAGACTGGCACTACGAGGACGGTGTAGAGATCCACAAATCTCTATGGTTACATTTGGCAATTCTCTACCCTTGTGCGCACAGACTAACTTCTTACCTACACTTCCGCTCTTCTCCTTTTTTGTTTCGGACTTACCTGCATACACTGGTCAATGGACCGACACCTCAAGGTGTGCACTGAGTGCTCTTGGTCTTCAGTCTTTAAGACCAGCATGCTCGCTTTACTTCATAGGTCTTTTTCTTAGTCTTGGTCTAGTTCCTGGCCTCTCGGCCCATCTGGTGTTCATTCGGGTGTCCATTACATGTACATGTCACCTTCGGTCTTACTCCAAGTTGTGTACACAGTCTCAGACATGCCCGGACTATAAAGTGATGTGGTTCAGACTGCAATGGCAGTTTTCAGTTTTTGGCTTACTACTGTCACATTGACTCTTCCGTCAATTGTTCTCCACTACTCTTCGTCACATTCATTCACACCAAGCTATTCAACAACCTCTTCAATGACTGTCCAACCAGCCATTCTGTCTGTTGTCCACCACCGCTCTTGGTTGCACCCACTCACACCAAACCATTCAACAATCTTTTCGATGACTGCTCCACTGACCATTCCATTGACCAACCAGTCCAATCGGTCCTCAGCCCCGAAACCTCGGTCCTCCACAGTCACTGGGCCCAACGTCCAGGACTTCTCCAGGTCTTCCAACCTGTGAACCAGAGTCCCTTTGGGGTGAACCTCTCACTCCCCCTATACTTACTGACCAATAGGACCACCTGGTGACCTTCTAGGTCACTCCAGGTGTCCTTGGAGTTTTACAACTAGAGCCCACTGCGAGGGATTCATCACCAGGTTCCAGATGTCAAAGTCTTTGGCCTACCCCCCAGTGCCTTGAGGTTGAAAATTTACACAACTATTTCCGCCAATTGCAAATCAGTCAAGACTCTATCTTTTTCCAGTTGGTCTCTCCTCAAAACGACCAACACTACCACCCTAAATCACCTGACGTAGCCCACCGGGAGCCTAATCCTTCGTCGGCTGCATTTTCAGACCTCACTTCTTCCAATTTCAATTGGACCGGAGCCCGCGCCCCATCCATAACTTTGCATTTGGACTATACATCACTAAGCTCCCAATGGGCCCTTAGTGCTCAGGCTTCAAACCCTACCACCACCGAAGAAAATTTATCTGAGGACGAAAACCTTAGTGTTTTCATTCCCAGAACCTATTTAGAATTGACACCACCCAGAACAAGAAAAGCATCAGATCATCCCTGTTTTCATCTCCCCTCTCGCCACTCACTGAAAGCCCATCGCTTCGGTCCTCATCCCCTAGCTCAGCATCGAGCTCTTCATCTACTCCATCATTCGCCAGTCTTCTTAAACCAACTGATGACTCATTCCATCTCCTTCCATTACCATCAGGCTTCACCCCTGTAACCCCAAGCTCACTAGCCTTGCTCACCAGCCTCACTCACTGTTTCCACAGAACTGAGCCCCAACTCCAGCTCCAGAACTGACCCCAGCTCCAGCACCAACATTGGCTCACAAAGCACTGGCTCCAGCACCAGCTCCACCACCAGTACCAGCACAAATGGCTGCCCCCACGTTGAAGCCTACATAACGTCAGGCAAAGCGAGCTGAAGGGTTGACAGACAGTTATACCTTCCTGACGGGAAGCATATACCCCATGTCCCTGGTGCACGTGGTCTTAAGGGCTGCCTAGACCATCTCTCTGCGCAAGAGAGTGCACCTGTAGCTGTTACCACTGGCCTCCTCTCTCTTACCATCCCCAATACTGACACTCTCCTTGATATTGAACTGTTGGTCTTCCTAAACCCAGCCGAATCCTGGGACCAGGAGACCAAAACTGAAACTGATGATGACCCCAAATTTAGGGCCTACATGGCCCACGCAATCACCACCTTCAAAGCCAATAAGGTGAAGGACAAAGGGAAGTGAATGCATTTTGATGGTGTTGAAATGCCTGCTCACAGAGCCGACCATGCCAGTCCTCATGCAGCAATGGTGACCAATGAAATTGTCTCACTGGCAGTTGAGGCCACCCAAGCACCGACACCTGGGCTGTCCAAGACCATGGGGAGCCACCCTGCACCAATTTCATCCGCGTCATCCTCAGTCCCCAAACAAGTTCCTCCTATTCACACTGATCTCGCTAACACTTGAGCTGCCCCAACTGGGCAGTTTAGATACACCTTCCCTCTCGAAGATGAAACCATGCCCAAGCACATCCTTGATCGGGTGCTCGAGATCACAATACCAGTCCTGGTCAAGGACCTAATCGTTATTGCCCCTGATCTGTGCAAGCAGTTTCAGGAGTCTGCCACTGCGAAACACATTCCATTATCCACTAACATCATTTACGTCAACGAGCTTTCTGGACACAACCCCACTGCCATAGAGCGTGAATTCAGAGACCAAGTTCATTGAAACAATGACAGTTTCATTGTTGCTCATCATAGCATCCCGCTTCAGTCACTAGAAGCGAAGGTGATCAGTACCAGTATAATTGTCACTGTGGTTTGAACACCAGGTCTGAGATCGTTGCTATGCCCAAGCAGGTATGGCAGGCGCTCGGTCTTCCAATCTGGTCTGACCATGTCTTCAGTGCTGGTGAGGTTTGTCTCCAAGTTCAGGTGGTCCCTCAGGCCAACTTTGACCTGCTCCTTGGTTGTCCTTTCCATTGTCTCCTAAGTGTGTCTACTGACAATTACCCCGACAGGGCCAAACGATTACACTCCGCAATCCAAATATAGGCAAAGAGTACAAGATGCCTACCTGTCCTTGGATGAAAGGCTGTCTGCATTGTTGTCATGGATTATTCTGCTCGACCCACGTTGAGTGAGGTTTTCGCTGATCAATGATCCACCAAAAGGTTGGGGAGAGCCCAATATAATGCAGCTGACCTGCACCCCCGCTTCATTTCTCGCTTCAGTCCTTATGAACATGCCATTGCCGTCTTACTCTTCTACAGACAATAATCAGCCTCTTAGGTCCTCTACCTACGAGTTTCTCGCTTCTACCCAGTCGTCTTTATCCCCCATTCACACAGCCGCTTTTGAATCGGTCTTCACTTTTGACCCCACTTCTTATTCTCTCACTTACAAACTGGTTGCAAAGAAGGTCCGGTAGGTCGTGGCGCCTCTCAAGGAGGAGTTCCACATACTGCACTGCTTACCTAATGAACTGCTTGGCGGTCTTGACCTGCTTCCTACTCACCCCCTGAACTTTATCCCTGGTCTTCACTTCACACAGGAACACGCTAACACCCTTGATCTCAACCCAGCTAGATGGCTGTGGCCCAAAGAGCTCAAGGTGGTCTGGTGGCTTGTTCTCAATTATGAGAAGGCCTTTGCCTGGGCCCCGATCGAGTGGGGCTGACTCAACGAACGATACTTTTCCCCAGTCAAGATACCAACTGTACCCCACACGCTGTGGATCCTCTGCAACATCCCTATCCTCCCGAAAGCCTGGAACCAAGCAATCTAAATCATTAAGGACCGAATCACTTCAAGCATGTACAAACCATCCACTGCAGCTTACCGGTCTCGCTGGTTCTGCATGCTCAAACAGGATAACAAGACACTTTGCCTGGTCCATGACCTGCAGCCACTCAATGTGGTCACCATCAGGGACTCTTCCGTCCTGCCCTTCATCGAGCACCTCACCAAGTCCTTCAGCGAGTATTCGGTCTATGGGATGATGGACTTATTCACCAGTTATGACCAGCGCCTGCTTTACATTGAGTTCTGAGACATGATGACATTCAATAGTCCCCTTGGTCCTCATTGTCTCACCACTCTCCTGATGGGCCATACTAACACAGTCCAAATTTGCCAAGCAGACATGGTGTTCATTTTACAAGACGAAATTCCCCACCACACAATGCCATTCGTTGACAACCTACCGGTCAAGTCCAAGACCACTCAGTACCAAAGACCAGATGGGTCTTATGAAACCATCCCTAAGAACCTGGGGATCCAAAGATTTATTTGGAATCACCTAACCGTTGTTAACCAAATCCTACTGCAGCTTGAGAATGTCAATGTAATGGTCTCAGCCAAGAAGTTTGTGCTTGCTGCACCTGATGCTACAATTGTCAGTCACAAATGTACCTCCGAAGGTCAGGTTGCACATGAGGCCAAGGTCCAGAAGATCCAGGACTGGCCCGAGTGTGCGAACCTGACACAGGTCTGAGGGTTCCTCGGGACCTGTGGAGTCATTTGCATTTTCATTTGTGATTTTGCTGCTATCATCTGACTGCTGGTCAACCTGACCCAAAGGGTGTTCCCTTTGAATGGGGCAATGCCCACCATGTGGCTATGACTCATCTTAAGGACAAGATCATAAAGTCCCCCACACTCCTTCACTTGGACTATGAATAAGGCCAAGAGGTCGTCCTCACAGTGGACACCTTGGTCATAGCGATTGGTCATATCCTGTCACGAGAAGGTGAGGATGGCTGATGGTACCGGAACCACTTCAGTTCCATCACACTCACCCCAGTTGAGAGCTGATACTCTCAGGCCAAACTCGAGCTTTATGGACTCTTTTGGTTGCTTTGAGCGGTCTGAGTTTTTATTTTTGGTGTTGTCAACTTCATTGTCGAGATGGACATGAAGTACATCAAGGGGATGATTAACAACCCTGACTTACAGCCAAGTATGACCATCAATTGATGGATCGCCAGTGTCCTCCTCTTCCACTTCGAGATTCGTCATATCCCAGCCAAGAAACACGCTGGTCCTGATGACCTCTCCTAACAACCTTCCTCCAAAAAGGATTCACCTGAGGAGGGGAATGTTGAGGACTGGCTAGACTAGGCCTACTCTTTCACCATTGTGCTTCTCAACGATCAGTCCCACTCTACACTGCCTGTACTTGCTCCTGATGGGCTCACTCCCTGTACCTTCAGGCCAGTCCTGTGACCACTTCTTTGGATGCTGGTATTTCATTTTTACCTTTTGCTTGGTCTTTGTTGGTTTTCACTTCAGTCTTCTCTACCCCCATTTCCCACGACTTGGAGCCCACTCTGGTCCTCC
>JBBPSZ010000626.1:0-10072 GCA_038093835.1 Strobilomyces confusus
CACCCCTGATGGCCACCCCGACACGCCCCGCTGTCTCAGCAACCTCGGGAATTCCCTTCTCACTCGTTTCCAGCGACTCGGAGAGCTTGATGACCTAGATGCCGCGATTTCAACTCACATGGACGCTGTTCAGCTCACCCCCGATGGCCACCCAGACAAGCCCACACGTCTCGGCAATCTCGGGAACTCCCTTCTCACTCGTTTCCGTTGCTCCCGAGAGCTTGGTGATATAGACGGCGCAATTTTGTCTCACAAGGGTGCTGTCCAGCTCACCCCTGATGGCCACCCTGACAAGCCACGTGCTCTCAGCAACCTCGGGAGCTCCCTTCTCGTTCGTTTCCAGCATCTCGGAGAGCTTGGCGACATTGACAATGCGATTTTGACTCAGAGGGAAGCCGTTCAGCTCACACCTGATGCTCACCCCGACAAGCCTGGCCGTCTCGACAACCTCGGCATTTCCCTTCTGGCTCGTTTCGAGCGCTTTGGAGTATTTCATGACTTAGCGGGTGCCATGTCCGTATATGCCTTTGCTGCTTCCTTTCCTCTCGGATCCGTTCGCACTCGCTTCCGTGCATCCAAGAGCTGGATTTTGTGTGCCCGCCTCACACGTCATCATTCTCTATTCCATGCATATTCTACTGCCATCAACCTTCTTCCTGAGCTCGCGTGGATCGGTCTGTCTCTTGAACACCGTTACTCTGACCTCACTCAAGGTGCTGACCTTGTCCATGAGGCTGCCGCAGCAGCACTAGATGCTGAACTGCCAGAGCTTGCGCTCGAGTGGCTTGAACGGGGATGCTCAATTGTCTGGGGCGAGCAGTTTCGACTTCGCGGTTCACACGACGAATTGCTGTCTGCTCATCCAGATCATACTCGCCGACTTCAGGAACTGTCGATTGCATTAGACCATGCAAGCGCCGATCGCGAAAAGTCCCTGTCCGTGCTGTCAGCTGGGAGTGAACGCCCCGTGCAAGAATCCTTGCGGCAAAAGGCTGACCGACACCGTACACTCGCGATCGAACGAGATGATCTACTAAAGGACATCCGGAAGTTGCCTGGCTTTGATGGGTTCCTCCGCTACAAACGGTTCTCTCAGCTTCGTGCCTCAGCCCATGCTGGTCCAGTGGTTTTACTCAGCGCTGCAAAGAGGAGATGCGATGCCCTGATCGTGCTCCCCAATCTAGACCACGTGGTTCATGTCCCGCTTTCCGATGTCACTTTCCAGGAATCGACCAACCTTCAGAACATAATGAAGGCTCTAATCCGTCGGGAGGGCCATCGCATGGATTTGGACCGTCCTGACTGGGAGGACGTCTTGCGTCCCCTGTGGCAGTCCGTCGTGAAACCAGTCCTAGATGCTCTGGCTTACTCGGTAGTTATCATGTGGCTCGCGTTCACAGCTAATCCACTCATCGGTCTCTGAGCAGATACCTGAAGAACCCTCCAGGCCCCGCATCTTCTGGTGTCCCACGGGCTCATTCGCATTTCTTCCCTTCCATGCGGCCGGACTATATGGTGACGAATATTTGCAATGCGGACACAAAGTGTTCGACTTCGTAGTCTCGTCATATACTCCCTCTCTGGCCATTCTTGCACCATCGCCCAGTCGGACTATTGTCCCCAGCACTAATCTTCGCTTCCTCGCCGTCCGTCAATCAGCCACGGATGGCCAGGGGAGA
The DNA here is from genome assembly GCA_038093835.1 of Strobilomyces confusus. Taxonomy (NCBI): domain Eukaryota; kingdom Fungi; phylum Basidiomycota; class Agaricomycetes; order Boletales; family Boletaceae; genus Strobilomyces; species Strobilomyces confusus. The sequence continues at coordinate 1,680 of JBBPSZ010000626.1, forward strand.
CTCCCCGGTGTAGCCATCGAATTAGAATACATCAAAGAGGCGATTCAAAGGCTGCCGCCAGCACACACCAACCTCATAGAAGCCTCCGTTGGCACGGTCGAGGAAGTCCTTTCCCTCATGAAGGATGCCGATTGGGTCCACTTTGCATGCCACGGTGTCCAAGACGGGATCGACAGTGGGCTCTGCCTCGCCGACGGTCGTCGTTTGAAGGTCCGCGACATCATATCCTTGTCACGCCCCCACGGCGGGCTCGCCTTTCTTTCCGCGTGTCAGACGACGACAGGCGAGAAACGGCTCTCGGACGAGGCTATTCACATCGCGGCGGGGATGTTGTTCGCGGGTTACGGAGGAGTCATCGGCACGATGTGGTCGATCAGCGACAGCCTTGCGCCCCTCGTGGCGAGGGACGTATACGGGTACCTCTTTCAGAGGGATGTACGGCCGGACTTCCGGGAGGCTGCGTACGCGTTGCACGAAGCCATCGGGAACTGTCGAGATGGGGTCAGCTTTGACGAGTGGATTCCATTCATCCATGTGGGCCTTTGATCACCTGCGATGTGTTTCGATGATAGTCGATCCACTGTTCTACTCCTCGCATCTAGGGTTGTTTATATTTCGTTCCATCCCGAACATCGACTGTACATCGACACTGGCTACAATAGCGAACCTATCTCGCATAATCTGACCCAGACATCACGAAATAATTGCTATCAACAAGGGGACGAAAGTCGAACTCTTTCGAGTACCTGCCTCAGGATGAGCGCCGTGAGCGTCGCGGATGTGGGATAGATCGCACCGAGACGTGTAGATGATCTTGGGTTCGGGTTTGGCGCCGGGTCTGAGGGAAATGTGAGCGACCAAAACACGGCGATGCCAAGAACGACGACAGGTTCACGGAGGCGCTGCTCGACGTCGGGAGTCTTGTCGGGTGAGAGTGGTGGCGGTCGGGGTTTGAAATGGATCGCTGGCATAGACGACTCGGACCTCGAAATGATCAACGACGACAGGACGGGGAAGAAGAAGAGGGGGAGAAGGAGCTGAAGAGGTTGATCTTGCTCGCAGCCGGCGCTCACTCACCTCGTTTTCTGCAGGACGTCGAATCGGACGAACCCCGCCGTCGCCCCACAAACTGCGACTCAAGATCAAGCTCAAGTTGCCCCGGATACGGAGTCCGAAGGGGCCCTCCAGCAGAGAGCCGTCCACGTCCAGCTGTGAACCAAGTCGTCCACGTCCCGGCGCGGCGTCTCTACGGATGCGCAAACGCGCCCCGCCGTCTGCTGTAGCTCAATGAAACAGTGGAGAAACGCAACCAGGTCGCCGTTTGGAACACATTATTGGAGCTTCATCTCGACAAGGGTATAGAAGGAGACCAAGACACCTATTGCGAGCTTCGCCTTCTGCGCTCGTACTCTGCTCGAGCCACCAGTATACCCCAAGCTTGGTTCCCCTATGGAAGAAGACGGGCGCATACGACGACGTGCTACGATCCTGGATGGAGGAGCGCAACACGACCGTGTTGGGCTTTTCAGATGCACCTTTGGGTATGTACAGGTTTTCTCGGCGCTACGCAAGTACGGTCCTGGAAACCCCGCCTGAGCTCCTTGCTGCCCACCGGTCGAATCTCGAATCTCTTGGAACACATTGAGAACGAGAAGATCATATCGCCGTTGTCCGTCGTACTGGTCTTGAGCCGGGACGAGGTGTCGAGTGTCGGGCTCGTCAAGGGTTGGTTGGTTGATGAGACAGATCAAGGCGAGCAGAGGAAATCGTGACCGTGCGTTCGCCCTTTATTCTGTCCCTGGCATTAACGAAACAATGGACGCTCGCCAGGATCAACCACTCATCCCTTCATACCGCTCGGAAACGGACCATCATCGAAATCAGACGGAACAATGAAAGACTAGCAAATCAGCACAATCTTTTCCTTACCGATGTCAAGGAGTCTGACTTCAGGGCTGTTGCGAGCGGATTCGCCAGAGGATGGTTGGGTGTCGAGGGGAACGCGACAGTCAGTCCTACTTACAGCTAAACCAAAAGTGTTAGACCGCTTTTGTTCGTGTTTGATGTAGATTTTGGTTTACCTTGGTTTAGGAAACCAACACTACTCTACGTTGCCCTACGTTCGTCTAGAACTCCCATGTCACAACATGGATACGACAACGCTCAAATTTGGATCCGTGGACAAGGTATAGGACCTTCCCAGTCAAGATTTCAAGGACGGAGATTGTCGAGGACCTTGGAAAAGCCATCAAGAATGAAAACCCGTCGACTTTTCGCGACGTAGCTGCCTATAGTTTTAAACTTTACGGGCCAAAGCATCCCATGACCGAACCCTATGGAGAGAATACGCGCAAATTCATCTTATCAGTAGATGGGGAATTCTTGAGGATGGAGGTGAAGAAGTTGTCAGGGGTATTCCCGGAAACGCCATCCGAGAGCGACATCCATGTCATAGTGGGTACGTAGCCGAGTCGATTCGATCTTGCCCTTTCCCCTCGATTCTGGTTCTTTTTCTCCAGATCCGCCGTCGACGATCCAGTGTTGGTTCCCTGGCAGCACTCTCGACGCCTGCTTTGAAATTTTGATCCGACCGGGTGCGAGGACGAGTCAACTTAAACAATCCATCAAGAATACACATCCGAGCCTTGAGAACGTAGCTGAGGAGGATATACGCTTATACCGGATATCGGGAGGCGAGAATAAACTCCGGGAGAGCCTTGACGAGACGGGTGACGGTGTACCACTCCAAATGGGCACCTTGTCGGCCAATTTCGTAGGTGTGCCAGTTCTCGACCCTTTGCGTGTTGTTGTCGAGGACGTCGGCGTTGCGTCCAAAGGTAAGCCTCTCCCCGCTCACAGTCTCCTTTCCGAGTGATGTGAATTGAAAGGGAAAAAACGAAAACGTGAAGAGGATGATGACGCGGAAAACCATTACCTGGAGGATGCGAAACTGGCAAATGAACGACCATCACACCTGGCGCAGCCGTCACAATTCGGAGAGTGGCGTCAATCGTCGAAGGGTGCGGAAATCGATGACCACCGTTGTCTCAGTGAACAAGGTGTCGTCGTAAGCAATCGTCCACACATCTCACTCCAGTACGAAGGATTCGGACATTCCATCGATATCTTTGACGAGGATGAGGCCGAGGATGTTCCGGGGATATAGAAGGTACCATCGACGACAATAGGACCAGCCATCCATGTCTTTGCAGAGAAGATGTTGCTGATGTACGCAGACGAACAGGCCAGAGCGGAGAGCGGCCTGGATGCTTTGAACAAGGTATTTGGTAAGTGCACGCACCCGTTTATTCTCCCTCCAGTCTCGTGCTACCTTACTATAATTCTATTTAGTTCCTGTACTCACCTGCACGTAGTCTGACCTCCACCTACAAGTGAATACATCAGTCTCGTACCACGTTGACTGGAGACGACGTGCTCCAAGAAGGACCGCATGGCGTAACGACCTGCATCGTCGAATTTAAAATTGAAGCAGCTCCATCAGTTATCCCGTATGTCGAAATGACCGGCTTTTTTGCACACTCGACAGGAACAAAGCCACGAGTCGTGACCCGGGTTCGTTGATGAGTCGCTGAAACTATCCTTGCCTTGCACTAACCATTATCGGTATGTTGTACATCGTGCCTGTGTTTCGCATACAACTGACAAATGCTGCCAGCTCACGACGTCACATTTTACGGTATGATAGTCCGAAGCGTGGATGGCGGGTCGATGCCCTCACGCCCGGACTCTCGTGTATTCCGGGTAAAGGCCGGAATGCTCTCCACAACGCCTTCGTAGCAGCGTCGATCCTCATCGCTCGCATCGAACATGACGCTGAGGGACTGAAAAAGAATCCCCCTCCTGTGATGCGAGGTCACCATGTTTTGCCTCCCATTTCAAGCCTACGTTGTCCTAGCTCCCGGTCCACCATCACGTTCAAGATTATTTCCGAGTTTTTCCCTGCTAGACTCTGGCCCTGACCGGTTCGTTTACATGGCGAAGACGAGCGGCGAGGAAAAGAATGTTGTCGTCAAGTTACTCATACGATCTGCATAAGTTTTGTGCAGATCGCGGACATGCGCCGAATCTGCTGGGCTTTCAGAGGCCCCCCGGAGGCTTCTTCGGCATAGCCATGGAGCATGTTGAAGATCCCCCCGATTCCGGAATCACGGGCGGATGGGAGGAGCAGTTGCAGGATCTCGTTAATTCTTTCCATGCTGAGGAGAAAGCCGAACATTATCGTCTCCGAGGGTAATCAGGTAATGGTAATCGACATTGACTGGGCAGGGAAAGAGGGGGAGGCATATTACCCAAGTGGGAGTGGGCTTAACGATCAATTGTTGGAGGACCGAAAGAGTGATGATCTGAGGATCACTGAAGGCGACGATCTCCGGATACTGTGCAAGACCTTGCGGATCGAAGGGTTAGATTGACGTTACTACGCCTCATGAATACATTCTTTGTACTCTGATGCACATGGAGCGACTCGTAGCATCGTGGCACCCTGAAACTTGTCGACAGGTGAGCTGTTCGTGTTTTCGTTCTTGGCGCTACCAGCTTCTGGCATACTCGCTCATTCATTATGCCCCTCATCGAAATGCGTTCGTCACCGTGACTCCCCATTGCGCCTCTAGTGGATTCTGTGCTCCACCTCGTCTCCGTCATCCATATTTCCCTCTGCAGTGACTCAACCGACCAATTCTCTGTGGAATGCAGACACAGTAAGGACAAAGTGGATGTCTAGAGGCTGAATGCGGACGATGATATGACCACGCAAGGGGTGCCTAAACCCAGCGAATAACACCCACTTTACCGAATTGACTGAACGTTTCTCCGTACGTACCTCGCAGTAGGTTTGATCCGAGGCCATGATTCTCTCGTCAAATGAGCCTCCGAGTCAGTTGCGCAGATAACAAGTGGCGTCGGGGCACGGTAATACTGCGGCGTCCGAACATCATTGGTAGTCGTCGATTCATCGCCGCACCGCACGAACAGGCACGTCGCGGTAATTGCGGCGTTCATGTCGATGGGAAACACCCCGAGAATCGAGATAGGCGCCACGAAGGGGGCCCTCTTTTCATTGTGTCACCTCTACTCTGTCATGTTTCAGCAAGGAAGCCCACGCGCCTTCCGACCTGCGAAAATTCTTGCATGACAAGTGTCCAAGGAGGCTGTGGACGCAGTCCGATCGCTGACCCGCTGTACATCGAGCGGTCTCGCACTGCCACCATAGCTAGGCGAACTGTGGCGGTGTCGCCATGCCCCCTGACATGGAACTGCGGCGTGTCACAGCCTCAGCGAGATACTACATATGACCGTCCGCACGTTCCCTGATCCGTCCGACCACCTCCAGCCAAAATCATGATCGTCGTGCCAGACGAAAACCTCTCCAAGCAACCCGCTGACCAAAAGATGGCTCAGAGGGAAGACGCCCCAGCGAGTCCCGAGGAGGTACATCATATCTACCTTTGATGCGATCGATCACTGAACGTTGCTGCGGCCAGCCTCCTCCTTCGTATTCTGTCCATACAGAATCGATGGCTGGCGGGCACACCCCGGTAGCGCCCGCCTTCAAGACCAAACCGACCAACTTCCTCGCGCTCGCCACCGGGGACAGCACCATCCGCGGCGAATTCGTCATCGATCCGTCCATACAGATCCCGTCTTCCATGTTAGCTCCTCTGAGCGAAGGACAAACGGAAGACGATCGGAAAAACCTCTCCCTCTCGTCCAAACACAGCTCGGTGCATGCCGAGATATGGCTGCTCGCCCCGGGCGAACCCGAAGCGCTCGACGACCCTCGGCGTCGTACGACGCTCGCGCTCAACTCAGATCACGGCGCGATCCGCGCTGAATTGGTACGCTCCATTTCCCCCGTCGCCCGTCCCCCGCTCTCAGGCTGACCGCGACGCAAGCACGCCCTCGACGGCGCGGCCCCGTTCTCGCTGACGGCCCGCGCCCCGCACGGATCGGTCCGCCTCGCCGTCCCGCGTTCCTTCGAGGGGGTCCTGTCTCTCTCCACCCGGGACGGCAGCGTCTCCGTCAGCGACCCCGTCGTCCAGAACGCCACCCAGCTTAGTCAGGTCGGCGACGTGCGGCGGTACTTTGTCGGCGACTTTCAAAAGCTGGGCGAAGGGGAATGGCAAGGCGATCGCGTCGAGATCGACACGCGGCACGGGTCGATTCGACTCAGGTACGTCGACGAGGCGGCAGAGCCGCAGGGCAAAAAGGGCTTGTTCAGTCGGTTGTTCAGGAAGTGACGCCGTCGCGTCCAGGGTGGGGAGGGTCGCCGGCGTTGAAGACACGACCGACTTGGTTGTACACATCTATATCATGACGTATATAATGCGAACACATTTCGATCCGATCACGTCGTCGATCTCACTGGCGTACGAGAACGACGGTCCGACTTCGTCCTGGTTCGAAACAGTACATGTTCCTCGCGACGAAGAGCACCTGACGATCACTCCTTTTGGGTTAAAATTTACTCCTGACGCAGTCGAAGCGACCAGAGAAAGAACCGTAGAGTGTCGAGAAGAACGGGTTTCTCTGAGTGACGATCAGGATCCCATAGCGCCGAGATCGCTATATCGGGTGATCAAGCTCTGCGGGACCTTTGAATTGCAGCAGGGTGTCCAGAGGAGTGGGCTTTACCGCCTCCCGGAGGGCGGAGATTGCGTCTCCGAGGTCATCAAGCTCTACAAAGTGCTCGAAACGAGCCCTGAAGGGGTTTCCTGGGCTGTTGAGATGGCCAGGCTGGTCAGGGTGGCCAGGAACGTGGTCGACAGCATCAAGATTAGAGGTAAAGAAGTCTATAGCGACGACAGATCAACAGTGTCGACCACACTCCATGATGAGGGCAAGGACAGGCGAGACATTTAGCGGTAGCTATATCATGAACGTTGTCTGGGGTATGCATGCACACTCTCACGCGAGGCATCCGACCGAGAGCGTCTGGAGCATCTAGAACATTTTCCCGGGAGCTGTGTGGAGAGGCGATCAGGGAGGCGATCTAAGTCGAGCACGCGGGCACGGACTTCATCGTGGAGGCGCACCGTCTCCCTGGGTGGATGTGGGTTATGATGGTCAGAGGAAACGGGAGACCTTGCGCACCGGTAATAAGGACGGCACGCGCAGTGGGAGCACTGTTCCGGATGGAGGGTGCTGAGCTTGCAGTCCTCGCAGAAGCAATCGACGAGGATTTCGCCGTGGAAGGTGACATGCCCGCACGCGAGGTGCTCGACATGTAGGAGCATACGATTACACATTCCTGCTTGCGCCTTATTAGACCGCGTTCTGGACTGCGGTGAGAGAGAACATCGCACTCGCCTCTCGTTGACGGAAGCAGGTGAAGCTTGAAGGCGAAACTGGGGCGACTGCGACGATGAACGCGCAGATAAATAGGATACTCTCGATGGTTCACCGCGTTTAAAATTTCGTCGGCTCCGAGGTCCGCCGCGCGGCGACACTCAAGTTGCCATCAGCGACTTCCAGAAGCTGGCGGATCCAGGTTAATTTAACGTCGACGAGGTACATAGCGGGACGGGGAAAATGGTTTATTGATCAGTCGGTTGTTCTGGAAATGATACCTTTGCGTGTAGCAATGACGAAGGGTATGGGGGGTCCGAACCATGTATCGAACTAGTCTCGCCGATTTTGGCCGGCAATGCGTTGTGACCACGTTCTAAAATGAAAACTCTAAGGCTGCTTTAGGTGGCTACGACTCGGAGACTAGCGTCGGAAGACTATCGGACACATCAGCGTCATTAATTGCCGCAGAGCACTTACACGTACAATGGTAGATTGCGAACTTTTAAAGGAAGCGCAAGACACGGTTCCTGAGAAGCACAACGTTGCGATGACGAACTGCCAAGGCGGACCCTTGAAACCTATGACAACATGTCAGAGTGGATTGTATCGACTCGGAATCCCGGATATCGTATCGGGACGTCTATAGCGCTTCGATCCTGCAGCGAGGATGTGAAGAGTGAGACGTTCAGAGGTGGTCCAGACCGCAGATGCGATTGCGTCTTGTGCACGAGAACAACAGCAACATCATTGATTGTCAAAGACCTGTGGATGGACGGAACCCACTCGTCGAGCGGTCGCCTCGTGCAGCGCCCGCGCATCCTTCCGATGATCCGGCGTCGTCGCGCTTCGAAATAAATGTCCGTGCGCCTCCCTCGCGACGACGGGCGCCAGACGGGCGCTGATCGACCGCATCGCCCCGATCCGCCCCGTGTCCCGCGAACGACCACATGGACGACCTCGTCCCAGAGTCGCTCCTCGCCCTTGGCCGTCTGACGCGCGGACGGAAAGAGGCCGCCGCGGGGACGCGATGACGTCGCGCAGCTTCTAGCGGCGCCCGTCGGCGAGGTAGAGGCCGCTGTCCA
>JBBPSZ010000627.1:0-10065 GCA_038093835.1 Strobilomyces confusus
ATGTTGATTGTCACCTAATAGTCGGCACCGAAGGACGCCATCGCACTGCTTCGTTTAGACGACCTCTACCTTGACTCGTTTGAAATAAAGGACGTAAAAACTTTGCACGGCGATCACTTGTCGCGTGCTATTGGTACGTAGTTGTTCGTCGCTTCAGCTATTCCTCACATGTCTCGCAGGACGGATAGCAGGGCAGGATGGAAAAACGAAATTCACGATCGAAAATGCAAGCCGCACGCGAATCGTGCTTGCAGACACGTCCGTCTAACATTCGTCGCATTCTCGCTCCGTTTCTGATTTCCGTCATACAGGAAAATTCATATCATGGGCTCGTTCCAAAACATCAAAATTGCGCGAGATGCGATTGTGTCCCTCATCCTTGGTTCACCTCCAGGAAAGGTCTATGCGGGATTGAGGACCGTAAGTAGCCGGATGAAACAACGGGCTCTATGATTTCAGTCGCTAGATTGTGTTGCCGTTACATGACGAGTTGACTACCGGGAACAAGGAGCAGTGAGCACAACAAACGGCTAAATGCAAATTCGAGTGGCGACAATGAAAAGTTGGCCATAGGTTGGCCAAGTGGCTCAAACCGAGTGGGCCGAGTGGTGATGTTTGCCTTTCTTCTTGGACTCCTCATACTGGTCAACCATGGTCTGCGTCAACATGCTGCGCATGTTAAATATAATCGCATGTAGCCACATATGTACTTACTTCCCCCAGGCGGAATGATCCACGGGAGGACCTTGTCCATCCCCGACCATGACCATCTTTCCTTGACTTGGAACTCCATTGACAACGAGGAAGATCCATGCAGGGCCTGGCGGATAGATATTACCATCTGGCGGTCCGACGAGGATCAAGGATTCTCCGTTGTGAAACGATGAGATCGTAAGGTACACTAGCCTGGAATTTGCATGCACCGCGTGCGTGACAAAGCCTAAATCCATCAATGCGACTCGATAAGGACAGATTAGCTGATAACCTCCGATGAAACGAAAGCGGATTCACCCCTGATTCCGGTGGCATTCGTTCCGGAGGAAAGGCTGATGCCCATCTTGAAAGGCTGTGCATAGTAGACATTATGAGGAACATGGGTGATGGTCGGTCGTTCTGCTTTCATATAGGGCGGCCAAAATCGCTCCACTCTATATTCCGTTCCGTATCCCACTTCGCTCCTGTCCAAATTGGGATTGCTTCCCGCAACCAGGATATCCGCAGCAGGTGTCAACGTCGCCACTGAGTGATACATACGAGGTATCGAACTTGATTTCATGCCAGTGGTGGAAAATCGTTGGCCAGGGGGCGCATCGGGTGTGTACAAAACCGGCGTGAGATTCGGATTATCGGCGTTCGACGCTCCGACCTGGCCTTTGACATTGCCATAGCCAGAAATGCCAGACTTGGCACCATTGACAATAAAGACTTGCCCGGTTGGGAGTAACACGGCATCGGGCATATGTCTCGGTTCAGGAAGCTGTTCCACTTCCCATCCGGCAGCAATTCCGGCTCCCGTCAGCGCAATTCTCGAACACTGGTTGGATGCAGGTTCCTGTGACGATACTTTGTAGCCAGGGGCGGTGTCATCGATCGCAGAGCCACCACAGATGAGAATCTCTGGCGTATAGTTCTCGGGGCATAGAGGAAGGAGAAGTCCAACACCCGCCATCGGATACGTGACACGGACGCCGTTGGGTATTCGCGGGAGCCTTTGTTCCGTGTTCGCTCTCCAGTCGTAGATCATAGCGTCTTGATTGGCTGCCATGAATACATTGCCATCCGGGAGAGTGAAGGCAATCGGAAATAGGTTGGCATTCAACGTGTCGACCAGGAACGGCAGATGAATCGGTAATCCATTCGAGCCGTGAACCGATTTCGGTGGCCAGAACTCCACGGTTGGATTGTTGACCGTCGCGTTGTTGATCCAGCCGCCTTTTTTAGATCCTCCGATGATCATCGCGCTGCCGTCAGATAACCTGGTGACGGTGTTGTACCACCTGGGACTCGCCATTCGGATACGCGCATGGTTCTCATACAAGTGGCACTGAGAAACGTCGGTGGAAGTGCACGGATGGAAAAGGCGAACGGCTTGCAGGCCATCCAGATGACCAAAGTCTGCAGGCGAGGTGAAGCTTTCGATGACAGGGTTTCCCCCGACGTTGATCAGGGTTCCGTTGCTTAGAAAAGCGCCGCCAGCACAGAAAGAATTAGACTGTATCCGCAGAGGCACGACGGCCTGCGTATCGAGGTTGTACAGTGCACCCCAGGCAGGATGACCATCGATAGTTATCGGGTTGTGCTCCACCTTGTCGACGATAAACGCGTGGCTCGGAGATATGACAGCCAATTGCATGGCTGCGACACCAGTAGACCCACGTTGTATCAAAGACCATCCGTGGCCATCGTGACCCTGAGGATCATCGCCGTCCTGTTCAGTCGGCGCAAGCAGCGCGTTACCGTAATCGCGACCTTTCGTCACCACCATGGCGTCCACATCCGTGATCGGTCTGACCACGCCTTCAGCTCCCCTTCCAGTGTGTTCGATCTCGATGCGGTGCTTTCCGTGCGGAAGATCGTACTTCCAGAACAGTCGCTGCTGCGTGCGTGGGACGTGGCTCCAAGCGTCGATCGCGTCCACCTCTTGGCCGTCTATAAAAACGGTCGCAATGCCGTGCGTTCTGTCTTGTGCTCCGAACCACTCGATGCCGGTTCCGACGAAAGAAAGGGACACTCGGGCACCGGGTTCGTCGGTCCAGCGAGACGTGCCTGCGACGTATGAGCTAGAATAGGACTGGCGCCATAGGCCGCGATACTGCATCAGCGGGGACGCCGAGTCGTAGCTTTTCGCGCCGGGCGGGACGTAAAATGGCAAGAAAGCCATGGGTTCGTCTGATCCAGGCGGGGTCTTGCCGTTCCAAGCGGACTCGAAGGCGAGAACGTGCAAGGCGAACACCAGAGACGGCCAAACACTATTCATGAGCGTCGGTGATGGAGATGCTGATTCGAAATCACGTGGCCTAGAGTGTACACGTTAAGGATGTCATTGTAACTATATGCGTAACACGTCATGACACTGGTTGGAGGAAAGATCACGATGAAATAATGTTCGGCCGATGTGCGAACCCGAGTCATATGGAAGAAGCAAGATGAGTTGGAGGTAAGCGTATGCCAATTGTCCATGCAAATTGGAGGATGATTTAGCGCGGTCTGTGAACCTCACGATACGGACGATCCCTATGTCCGAATTTTGCCCTTGCCCTTTCCATTCCTTCCGGCGTCACCGGAAGACGGCAATCCTCCCGCAACGGGCTGGGGCAGCGGTTCCCATATCCGAATCGTGAAGTCGTCCGAACAAGACGCAAACATCCGTTCGTTCCGTGGATTCCATGCGACCGAATTGACGCTTCCCATTCCGTGGCCCGGGAGGATCTCTAGAAGCACGCCAGTGTCCCGATGCCAGACATAGACATTACGATCTAGGGTCACAGAATGAGGAAAGATCGTCGACAACAAGCGAGGTCACCGACCTTCACTTCCGCTGACCACAAGGTTGCCATCAACACCTCCGAAGCAGCTCCGGATGACATGGTGGCCTTGGTGTTGCCCAGTAAACTTGCGCGCGAGCCGGCCCTCGTTTAAATCCCACAGATGTACCTCCTATCATAAACCTCATCAGCGATCCAAAGGCCCAAATCAAATCGCTTCTCACGTCCGGTGCATGGTTAATCAGCGCAAACTGGGAGTCCTCCGATATCTTTACGCTCGTCAGTTCACCATCCGTAGGAAGCGACCTGAACAAGCCCGTCCTTGGTCAACTGGAAGCCAACATGGTATGAGACTCACAGTTCGATGGCCTTGGTCCTCAGATCATAAACAATCATCCGATTTTCCGACTGCCGGCCCCCATTTACCGTAGTGCCGTTTCCGTTGGTCGGCGGGGGCGGTGTTGGTTCTCGACTGACACCTCGGCTGGCATCTGCCGTCGTAGGTGGTATGGCGATGTAGTCCATCCCAACCGTCACAAGCCGTGTCATGTCTGGAGTGACAGCCATATCGGTGACGCGAATGGGCACACCGGACCAATCATCTCGAAGCTTGCCAGCCATATCCTAGACGAAAGGTGAAACGCGTTCACAGGCCCGCCGGGGTGCACCTACCCATGAGAATATCTTGCGATCTAAACTTGCCGACATGAAGCCTGAGCTATCTGGTAACCACACGAGCGCAGACACGGTCTCTGAATGAGAATCAAGCGTGTGTATGCACTTCCCAGTCTAGCAGGACATGTCACAATCGCTCCTTACGCGATAGGAGACGTGCTCATTACCTTGGTATCCCAAAGCAATATTAGCTGGTCCGCAGAGGTAGCCAGGACTGAGTCGTCAAGCGACCATGCCAACGCGCCGACAGGAAATGGGTGTTCCCGAAGCGTAAACTCAACCACACATTCACGAGAGGAAGGTTCAGCGTCCGACTATGGACGATTCGTCAGTCTGGGATTTCCTCGGATAACGAAACACATGCCCCGATCCGCCAGATTATGGCCGTCTTGTCTTTGCTTGCGCTAGCCAGGCGTAAGCCATCATGGCTCCAGGCCACGTTCCACACCTCGTCTGTGTGTACGTCAAGGACAGTGGTTGTTACGCAAGGGAAGTCCTCCCTATCACAGTGGTGGTCAGAGAACAGCGAGAAAGAAGTGGCATTCATCGGGGCGTTGTGATATAGACAATGCTCTCGTTGATAATATCGCGATTGTGTCAATAGAGCGGCAAGTCGCCGAGAAGGGATCATTGTCGTGGAGGGTATAAAGTCTGGTATAAATAGTCGGGTATCACAGAGAAATGAGACACAGGAAAACTTACGTTGTAGTTCAGATAGCAGTGTTCGTCGAGACGCCCCATATGCGCCGTCCCACGATGCGCGCCGTCGCAAGTCTTCTGGGTCCGAACACATTATCAGGCTATGACGGGCATGATAAGCGCGTGATCATGTCATGTAGGAATCCTCTGATGCATACCTCGATAATGCGTGCAGCTGCTCAGCATTTGTGCTCAGAGGAGCCAATTCGTTACGTAGCACTTGCAGCGCAGCCGTCGTCTTTCGGGCTTCCAGGAGCTCGAGGTATTTCTGTCTCCCGATAAGAAAATGTGCCTCCTAAGAATAGATGTATCAGAGTCATCGATTTATATGACGAACGCGTGTCGATCGCACCCAGATCGCCTCTTCATCTGCAGCAGCAAGCTGCGAGAGCAACGCTTCTGCGTTCGCCCAGTCTGCGCTCAGAATGTATTGGCGAAATTCGGTGACTTCCGGTGCCTCGAGAGAATAACCCGACTCTGCTTCGAGGGTGGCAGCAGACTCGCTGAGGAAAGTCCGTTCAGCACGGTAGTGGCGAGATGGATGGAGAACGCGGTCGAAAAGAGACTCACATGTAGCCTACGTCTCGTAGACTCTGTATAACTAATCGGACGAACTCTTCCCTGTCTACGTAAGGGTCGTCGTACAACGTGGTGCCAGGCAGGGACACGCGCGCCACGGAGGAGCTGTGCCTTGAAACGCCGTTGCTCATCGGCGAGAATCCGTTGTGCTTGAACCCGTTGACGGCGGTGATGCCATTGGAGCGAGTCGCTTTGTCCAATGTGATTGAGGACGGGCCGGCCTCCGAGATGGGGTTGATGGATGGCGATAAAATAGATGGCTTGTCTGGACGGGGTAGGTACATCCTATCTTTGGAGGGACTCCGTGTGCAAGGAGTGCGGTCAATGGTGGAGAGGATAGTGGAGGTGGAGGTTTGGTTGTCTATTCGTTGTCTCTTGTACGCCCTCGCTGAATCTATGGACGATCAAAGGGTAAGTCAGGTTGAGCTGGCGACAGAGGAAGGAAAAGGGAGAGGAAAGCGCACCTGACGGAGCAGCAGGGGGTGAGTCACCCTCAGAGTCCTCTACAAGAGCGCGAAGACGTGTCGAAGGAACTAAAGAACTAGGTGGCTGTGTTTGTAGAATGGAATGTCTTGACGTTGCGGCGATTTGGCCTGGTTCCGTAGCAGATTCCAGCCTTGAAGAGGGTCCCTGGCGTGTAGGACGGGCGTCCTGGGCAAAGTCCAGTCGGGTGATTGGATCAATGGTGACTAGCTAGCTTGTGGGTTGATTGGATTGACATGCAGCGCCTCGAGCGTTGCGAGGGTGGATCTGCAATGTTCCTGGTGGACAATGGAGGTCAGTGAAAGAGGAGGAACGGCAATGGCCTTGGTCTCGCTGCTGGAGGGCCCGGGCTGTGAGGCCTGCTCATGTATCGAGAATGGAAGGCGACCCCCCCTTCCATTTCACTCACGAAGTGGGGGGTCGACACACCGGCATTACTAGTACTAGTGCCCTGAATTACCTCAGTCCAGAATCACCGCCGCACACCGGCAAACGGGTCATCCTTTGTGCGACACACGCAAAAAACGCGTACTCAAATGCTCGTATAGTGAGTGACAGTGTGCTATCCTTGCCAGTGAAAATCAAGGCGGAAGAATAAAAGAACCTCCGTAGCGACGGTAGAGCAAACTATGATTCATGAAGATGCTCAATGCAAAGAGAATTGTAAGGTGTTCTGTGTGCGACAGCGATAGATAACAAATGCATGCAAACGGCAAAATTTGCCAGTGTTGGTATGAGTTCCGTAAAATTTCTTGAGTCGATACTTGGGTTCTTGAGATATAGATATAGAACGCAGAACAGAATAGAAGGCGAGTAGGGAGTAATGCGGGTGTTTTTGATGGGATGCGAAAATTGACGAAAGAGCAAACGAGTTCATAGGCGCAGCCTGCGGTTCGTTTCCATTCCTAAGGCGTGGATGATTTTGAGTGCTGTCGACAAGACAGGGTGCAGACGATGCTACCAGCGACCTGCAGTACGTTCGCGTTCCCTCAGGCCGCTGCGTCCGTTCCCGTAGCCAGGCGCATCTCGGGATGAACCCCGGCCCTCCAGTTCGTGTATACGGTAACGCCCACGTCTCTCAGGTGCCAAGGCCGGGTCGTCAAATTCCTGCATGCATAAAAGCATCTTGGGAAGAGGAGAACTATTGCGTCGGGCCGTCGGGCGGCCCCTAGGCAGCGGAGCGCAGGACCAGTCAAACACTTGTTCCACACTTCCTCGGCTGTCATGCCGTCCACGGGATTCGGGTGTCACTGCATTATGACGAGCTCGTGAGCGTGAATGAGAACGAGAGTCGGCATATTGCGATGGTTCTGGTTCGCGACGTCGACCGCGGGGCGTCGATTCTAGCGTGGAGCGCAGGCCAGACCCAGTAAGCAATGAAGCTAATTTCGGAGTCGGAGGGGACGGTCGCGAATTGTGGTCGACGGTATTGCCCGAAGGAGGAAGTGCATGGGATCGCCGGGGAGAACTTATCTGGAGAAGCGAAAAGTACGCTGGCAGACTCGCACGGTTGCGGCTCTTTTTGGTTTTCGACGTGACGGTAGACTTGTCCTTCTCCGTCTCGCGAGATAAGATTGGTAATTCATGACGGCCAAGGCGGGAAGTTTCGTGGGCGAGTTCGGGTTCGTCGTCTGTGGGAGATGGAATATGGCTCAAAGAGGAACTGGAAGAAGTGCGGCGGTGCAAAAGGGGGATCATGGAATGGTGGTTTGTCGCAGAAGGTCGACGAGTGTACATCAAGCTCGACGGTTTTGCAGGGGTGTGGTGGGAGGCAACGGAACGGATAGAAGGGTCGATGCCGCCCTCGACGCAGTCGACCTCGCACCCTGAATCATCATCGATTCCGACGACAGGCTCGTCGTCCTCGGCGTCCGTGAAGACGGACCAGGAGACGGAAGAGGACGAGGACGAAGTGGAGTATCTGTCGCGTTTACGGAAGTTGGTGAGCGCACTCCCGAGGGCGGAAGGCATCAAGGCGGGCACTTCGCCACCGAGGGTATGGTCGATGTGGGGAGAAGAGAGCGCACTGCTGGTGGAGGAGATCGAGGGAGAATTGTGAACGTCGAGGGCTTCACAATCGTCGCTACAGTATGCACGACTAATTTACACGTGAGGAAGGTCCTCGGGCGGTCCGGACGGGTACCCACCTGTCGTCAGGGAGCTGCCTGGAGCATGTGAGGCAGATCTCCTCGTACATGGGAACAAAGGCAGGAGGTGGGACGAACGAAGTGGGAGGGACAGGTCGATGTCGAGGACGGAAGGACGTTGGAAGAAGGAACGGAGGACTGGTGCTTAAATATGGGGACGGCACAGGAGGAATGGAAATTTCACAAATTGGAGTAAACTGCAAGAGGAAATGACTCAAAAGGGGACAAGACCAAAGTCCATGTCACATGTGACAACCCAGAGGGTAACCCAAAAAATTTAAATGTATTTGCTTCTAATCTAGCCGGACACGAAAAGCGTTCAAGCATCCCCCAGCGGGCCCCGCGAACGTGCAAGCGCCCGAATGCGGGACTGTCCCTCTCAAACGGTGCGGGGGGCCCATCGCACGTTTGACTTGCAGCCGCGCCATCAATTTCATTTGACTCGGGTGGCTCGCGTTACGTTGTGTGTCATACCCCAGCAGCCCAGCACATCCAAGGCGCAATTCCAGGACAGCTCGTGCCAGATGGCGACGGTGTGGCGACGACTTGGGTCATGGGGCGTAGGAACACCGTCACGCTCGATCCGAATCACGCCATCACCTTGTGGTGGCAGACCGACGAACCTGACGTCGGCGAGTATGCCCCTGCCGCATGCTATTCAATCTCCCCTTGACACGGAAAAGAAGCGGCGGGCCCTCCGTGTGACGTCGTCCCACATCTTAACATGCCCCTTCGTTTCGTACATACAAACCCTGCCGCGGTGTCTGCGAGCTGTTCAACGTGGCTCGCCCGCGTCTGGCCCATCAGCGTTTCGAGTTTCCATAATGTTCCCGCACCTTCTGGGTCTCGTCTTCACTGTCACCCGTCCTGTGTGAAAAAATGCCTTGACGATAGGGCATTGCTTTCTTGCGTGCCTAGCAGGGCCGCCGGCCTTTTTTTATATTTATATTTTCGCAAATATAAGTATCCCAGGGCAACGCAGATCGGTCGAGGAATATCGACTGCGTAAATCAATGCCAAGATTCAGGCGTCCACTCTCCCTCGACAGAGATCAGGTCCACGAGTACGGTAATCGACACGACCACGACCAGAAACTAGCTTGGCAATGCGCCATGCTGCGCGTCGTCATTACCACCCGAAGCCTCGGCACCAAGCAATGACGACTCTGACGGGATTGGATTTTCTGTCGACTCTTTCCGACTCTGCAACACGTTGTTCCCCATAGAGGCGGGTGCTTCCGCTCTCGTGAGCATCGCGGTAGAGCTGCGCGAACTGCTGCGAGGCGGTGGAATGACTCGATCCGAATCTCCCACGGACTCGTCCGCGACATTGCCATTATAAGACGTAGTCTGCATGGATTGCGCAGGGGACGGCAATGGCTTCTCCGGCTTGGTACTATCTCTCCTAGATAGGAGTCCCCTGAGCCGTTCGTTGGGTCCCGCACTCGCACGCAAGTTGCCAAGCGCGGACTTGCGAGGTATCTGTTTCTCGCACACAAGAGTCTCGAACATGTTAGTCGAGGCGGGGGCGTTCTTTAGTACAGATAACTTCTGGTGCAGGAACTGTGCGTCCGCCAGCATCCTTCGCAAATGGTCGGGCGTGTCAATGTGACGGGAGCTTCGGCAGATGTGTCACATACCTGTCCTTAGCCTCCTGGCTTTGTAACTCGATCTGACTGTACTCTTCGGAGAGGCGGTGATTGATGGCGGCAAAAACTTGTGACATCACATACTGTAGAGCACGCGGTCGGAAATGGTGGCAACAACCTATCCGGTGCACGAACCTCAACGATCGGCGCGGACAAATACCGCGAAAGAACCTTGTGCAACGTGACGGTCTCTTTGATCAGAAGCTCCATGTAATCGTTGACGCCATCGCCCTGCCTCGGTATCTCCCAATTAACAGCCTGCCGGGAGTCGGCCCCCGTTAGCTCACGATCGCAGACTAGTGACATACGACCGACCTGCAGTGACTTGACGTGGGCACTGATCCTGTCG
>JBBPSZ010000628.1:0-10064 GCA_038093835.1 Strobilomyces confusus
GTTGGAAGTAGACCTCCCCGGCGTCGTCCCTGTTCATCACCAGATCTTGCATGGCGTCGCTTAGATCGACGTGAATGTTGCAGAGTACCGAGAAAGCCGCTGCGTGTCCATTTCGGATCGAGAACGCGAGGATAGACGGAATAAAAGACTTGCATTCGTCTTCGTCGAACCATCTGGGGGCAAGGTTCCTCGATAGCACATGATATGCATGGCCCGCCCGGTAAAGTCGTCTGGATCGCTGCTAACGAGTGAATACGCGTCCCGGAATTCGTTCTCCTCGTGAGGATCGTTACCCTTTCGGCGACGTCAACGTACGGCAGACTGTCCGACGGAATAAGCCTACCACGCGAATCCAATCTTGGATTCGAAGAAGCCCGGAACGTAGGTCTTACCTGTGGCGTCCATCTCCCACCGATCCCTCCTCTGGACGTGCTCCTCGTCGTCCGTGTCGACGGGCAGTGCACAGGCTACGCCATATTACACGTTGGGCCGCATCTCGAAGCGTGTCTAGGACGACGGGGGCTGGACGTTCTGTAATTGGTCCGGAGCTCCTCGGGGGTCTCGCGCGCAGTAGCTAGTTCTCCCTCTTTAGTATCAATCTCGGAATATAACGCCTTCCTCTCGTAATTTGATTCTCTGCAATCTGAGAGGATGAAATGGCCAAGTCGTCCCGGAGCTCCTGGAGCGTCTCGTGTGCGGTCACTAGTTCGTCCTGTGCAGCGGCTAGGTCGTTCTCTTTAGTGGCATACGAATCCTTCCATTCCTCAATTTGAGACTGCAGCGCTATTGTCTCTTCCTCGTATTTTGACTGATCCTCTGAGATCTGTGAGGATGAAACAGCTAGGTCGTTGCGAAGTGTTTCGTTGGCTTCTCGAAGGTAGGCGATTTCGTCGTCTCACGTGGTCATTTGTGCCCCTTGCTCGTCGACTGCACGTTCAGCGTCGGCAAGTTCGCGGCGGAGTTCTTCGACAAATTTCTCAAGGGGTGCGATGTTGTCGCTTGACAGCCATCAAATTGTTTCAATGCACGAACGAGAGCGACTTTGACGTACCTGCAGGGGATGGAGTGGATGGTTCCGCTCTCTTCAACGAGCAGAGGGTCGCATGGATGGTCTTGAAACGTGGGCGGTGTCGGATATGCAGTGAGAAAGCAACTGCCACAGGGCGTCGTTGAGACCCTCGTAAACGGCATCAGACGTTGGGTGCCGGAGTTCAACAAGGCCCCCTACAACCATGTAGTCAGGCTCCATGATGAACGGGATCTCTCCTGTGAATGCCTGTCAACGTCGTTTTAGATAGTAGAGAATGGATCGGAATCACTGATACCTCGTATATCAACATTCCCAACGCATACACGTCAGTTTCGAATGAGACAAGTTGACCCTTCAGTGCCTCCGGTGCGAGATATCGGAGTGTTCCTGCAACCTTTCCAGCCTCGGTTATCGTCGTCCCCGAAGACCGAACCTTCGATAGGCGAAAATCGGCAATGCATGCCTTCCCGGCATCATCTAGGAGCACATTTACTTATCGTGTGTTAGCTAAAAAGAGTGGAAACGGGTCGATCCTTTGAGTCTCCATGAACAACCTCTTCTTCGTGAAGGTAGTACATTCCGAGAAGAGGCCTCGAACAGCTTCGCATTTGAGCGGTATGTCGTTAGCAACGACTTCCTTGAGTGTACCACGAGACGATGTGATCATGGTGTAGCCTGCTCCAGATTTCTACTTCTCATTCTAGGACCTGTGCGAACACAAGCTGACGGTCGGCGCCACTGTTTGGGAGCTGTTGTTTACGAACCTCCCGGCGTCTTTGAACCTCATTACCGCCACCATCGTGTATCTGAATCGCTCTTTCGAGACCGTTACGAATCCTCCTCCACCTATCGTACCACAGTTCTCCAGATCGTATTCAGTGATGAGCCATTTTCTCTGTCTCGGTGCGCTTCTGCGAGTCGTTGACGTGATGCATTCCAAGCTCTTCTGCATGATTTGCATTTCCACAGACATATCTTCCCCGGACGCGACTCTGGCGTTTCTCAACTCCTAGTAACCGATTGGGTTGTTGGAAATGCGACTGTGATTTCACACACATACCCGCTCGATAACAGCCATGGCCTGATCCTCCTGTTCGTCACTATAGACGTCGAAAAGACGACGAATGTCTGCATAGTTTCCTGCGAGGGTCCGGGTTCGGAGCACTTCTCGATCCGACATCGTCGCTTTGCTCTGATCTTGGACTTGGGCAGAAAGGCTGATCGTCTGTGAGTCTGTGTCACCGGAACCGTCCCGACAAATTCTCCGCACTACTCACCGGAAACAGCTTCGAACACTCCGCGAGGTGGCTATATGCGCATTCGATGTTCTGGTTGACGTCCTCGAAGTCAAGGAGCACTTTGAAGAATGACAAGTCGGCGATCGTTACAAGATCGTTTGAACCTCTTTGAACTTGCTGTGGAACCGGTCGATGACACGCCGAGTCAGTGACGCCGCCTTCATGACGCTCGGTATGGACGTACGACTGGAGCTTCGAGACGTCGGAAGCGGCGCACTGGCCGCTCCGCAGGTTGCCATGAACCTCCCTGATGATGACGGCCGCCTGCTGGATGAGAGTCCTGCATCGCCTTCGCCCGAGCTTGATATATGGGTAGGTATCCTTCATTCTTGAACCACTCTGAACGCAGGCGATAATACGCCGAGCGAACTGACGTCGGCCACGCCTATCAAGGCCGTGATATCAGCCATCGAGAGTCGGGACTCATAGCAGACTCGTGACCAGCTGTCTAAAAGGCGATATCCAATAGAGTGCAACAACTCGGTGCAAACGTGCGAGTCTCTCGACTGCGTACGACGATCGTGGTTGTGACCCAGACCGGGTCCAGGCCCTTGTTGAAGGCTCCAGAGAACCAGCAAAGCGCGTAGCGTTCAATACGCTCGTCTTTTCTGTCTCGAGTTGGCCGTGTGGAGCTTCCAGAGGGTCTGCGGTTCGAGGTCCCGGAGGGACGAGAGTCGCCGTGTGGCACAGGCTTCGGGTGGCTTATGCCTGTTGACAGGGAGAGGTGGGGCGCAGGTACGGAAGCGGTTGCAGGCATACTTAGCATACGCTCCATGGTGCGGCTTGTGACGGTGCGAAGGGCTTGAACAGAACCTCGGTGGAGCGGCAATCGACGAGAGGGAGGGCAAGTATCCCACGGGCGACATCCGGAGACACTCATACAAGCAGCCGTCGCGCCTGTGGTGAAACATTTCCCCAACGCCGTTCCCGCGATCCGACACCGTCATGAATCACCATAAGCCACATATTATTGCACGTCATCAACGCCGGACAGCAAGCAGAACTAACAGCGGTATTTAGGGAGGTCGTGGCCACTGCAAAGGGCCCAGCAACTGGCGCGTGGTCAATATTGGCAACATAGCAATAGAGGGATGCGTACATGAATGGATGCCGATCGCTCGTGACCTTTGGCAAAGGCTTGTGATCCAGTTGTCAACACCTGGCGTCGTCTGTTCGCATCTCCGTTGCGCCTGAAAAGCCTGACAATGATCCACTATGGAACGTACCGTATGTCCAACCGGCACCGCACCGCGACATAGATATACGCTGGAGTGGCTGTGTGTCCTATAGCGAGGGAGGAATGGTCTACATGAGGCTGGAGAGCCGATATACCGTGTGCTAGGACCTCCGCCACCGCCGCCTCGTGCCTAGCCGACTCCCTGGGAGCCCCCAGTCCAACGCGTCGATAGCGGAGGAGGTGGTCGACACCTTCCACCCTGCCCCTCGCCTCATCCCCTTAGTATTTCCAAGGGTTTCATAGCATGGCCTCGTCGAGTCAGGCTCGTTTCCAACGAGGCAACGGATTTGACGCGTGGCTCGAGAACCGTCCGGAGAGTGTGATCATGGGCTACGCAGAGACGTTACGCCTATGTTGTCCGACACGAGATCGCCTGACTTCAGCGGTAGCTGAATGGGTGGGACCTGCGCGCGGGAGTGGAGACATCTAGGGAGTGAAGTGGCGTAAGGAGCGAAGGACGAACGAGGATGAGGGTGCGATCCTCGGCTTCTACAAACGGCGTTGACGGTCGATCTCGTGGGTGGTGATTAGCCCACAGAGGAAAACGGACAGCCGTACTTGCCATCCAAGCATACGCTCGAGAGTGGACTCGTCGGTGGAGCAGCAGAGCTTGTCGACGAGAGGGAAGCCAGCGCGACGGCGAAGAGCAAGTATCCCACGCGTCCTCGGACCTTGAATACGACCAACTGACCGACGTAGACGTGCTTATCGATAGCGCTCAGCTGTGACTTCCCATCGTTCGCTCGCCGCTCAGTTGCCCAACTAAGTTTCACGGCGAAGTGACACGCACCGCCCTCCTCAACATGCCCGCGTTCCCGCGATACCGACATCCGTCATGCGTCCCATCGTGGCCATCCTCGAGAACAGCTACACCTTGGAAGGTTCTCCCATGGGTCCCCTAGGGTTACGTTGACCGGACCTCATCGCCCACACTCGTATTCACCGCTCGCCCTTGTCAAGCAGTCTTCAAGATACACGTGTTGCAGTTCGTGTTCGACATGCTGATGAGATTTCTTGGGTCCGGGGGTACGTCTCGTTGCGGTGTCGACTCGTCGCTCGTCTGACATCGGCGTGTAAATCGAGCGCATCGCCAAGTTTCTGCTGCACGCCCTCGACAGGGGAGGTACGAGCGCTTTAGTGCAGCGGGTTTTCGTTGGCGGGAATGGTCTCAGACGATCGGGTGCGTGTCGCGCTGTGGTTTTACTTACTTCGTCACGCTCATGGGGGATCCTCAAGAGCCTCGTGGTCGCGTACCTCTCGCCCGACGCGACCGAGAACCCAGAATTGTTGAATTGTTTTTGGGCGCGTCGACGGTTGACGGTGACACCATGCCACAGGTCTCGGTACCAATGTGCGAACAGCTCGCCGAGGCCACGCACCAGCTGGACGACGATCGGAGGTGGTCCTGCCCGCGCAGATCAAGGGCATAATCGTCGGACGGACTTGCAAACGGCCATGTGGGTCGCGACATGAAACTCGTAATACTAATGATATTGAAAATATGACGATGTGGTCACCTATCGCAGCGGAGTGCCAGGTGAAACGATCAACACATCGACAGGCGTGGACGCCTGCGCGGACGAGGACGCTTTTGAAGCACGCCGCCTGAGTGTCTGTCTCTGCGTCTTTTGAAACTCAGTTGCGGGGACTGAGGTCGGTGACGGTAGATCCGTCAAGAATGCCGTGTCAGTTCAGAACATCTCTGACGAAGAGGACGAAGAGAAGGAAGAGGGACCGACAAGCGGGTGCGGGTGCGCGGTACGTCTGCGCGTTCTTTGGATGGCCAATTGTGACGACGGGGCAGTGTGCCCGAACCAGAACCCAAGTCGACGAGTGGAAACGCGAGCGTTGACCCGATCATCAGCTCGAATGAAGAAGGAAGGGAGGAGTTGTCGATCGCGACTAGGGGGATCTGGTGTGCTATTCATTTGTCTTCGTCTCTCTCTCTTTGTATTTTCGGTTTTACATGTACGAACAGCGTCGAACATCTAGCCTGAACTCTGTTGGTTACCGCGAATACGAGTGCTGATGAGATACGGGAGTCTTTCAATCGATGGCACCGATGACGTCACGATCGTGCACTGCAAATCGATTCAGAGGAATCAGACGGAAGTTATAGATCCGTGGTTGGTGCGCTGATCATACAAGATCACGATACGCGAGCCGTATGGGTCGCTGTGGTTGACATTCTGCGATCCAGTGACGAAATAAACAAAGGGTACATCTCAGGCGGATCGATTGCGCGTAGGAAGCGAGAATCAAATATATATAGGATGTATGAAGACGGTCATGTAGCGCCTACATGGGGCATGCATTGTAAGGTTATATCTGTCCGGACAAGTGGTACCACGAACCCGGCGGTCAGCACAACTTTGGGCCGGTTATGTACCATGGTCCATAGACGAATGTTCAGGACTCACTGGGCGGACACCGGACTTGTAGGCCTGGAACGCTCGATCCCCCGCACGTCGTGACATGTTTCTTACACACTTCTATGGGGTATAATGACATAAGCGCCCAGACCTGTGCCGAAACTAAATCATATCATCACAGGATAATCGATCGATCAGACGAAGCGATTTACGCCCACAGCCTCGAGCGCACCTCATTCCCCTTGACCCTGTACTCCACCTCGTCCCATCTCTGTGGCGGTCATGCAGTCAACGACGAAGGGTACGCACTAGGCATCGATGAGTACCTGTAATGACCCCTCGTTGACTCAGGTGGTTCAGGACCCATCGAAATCAATGCTAGTGAAGACACCGTATACTCGGTCTTGTTCGCAGAGAATGGCTCGAAGCAAGTATGGAGTGGCGGTCAGGAGGGGATACTTCGACGATGGCGGGTGGACGATGGGCGTGAGGTTGGCGAGCCAATTCGAGCGGAAGGGGCAGAAATCTTTGATGCTGCGCTGTCTCCGGATCACAAGTGGCTGGTCTGTGGACTCTGGCGTATGAACGCAGGGGACGGGAGGACAAACGTGAGGGTGTGGGACGCACAGACCGGCGAAAAAGTCCTTGACCCCCAGGGCCACACGAACTCGGTTTTCTCGGTGGACGTTTCACCCGACTCGACGAAATTCGCGACGAGCTCAAGTGACAAGACCGCGTTCATCTGGAACTTGACAACGGGTGAGCAGCTCGTCGGACCGCTACAGCACGACGGCTGGGTGGTGGAAGTGCGGTTCTCTCCAAATGGCGACCGCATCGCCACCGCTGTGGGGGTCGAAAATTCCGAGGCGGAAAAGTCGATCCGCGTCTACGACAGCAACAACGGACAACAACTACTAGACATCCCTTGTCGGTTCAGCAAACACGTAGCGTCGCGGCTCGCCTGGACTGCGGACGGTCGTCAACTCTTCGTTGCCACCCCCACTGAAGTCAAGCGTTTTGATGCGTCTGCAGGGTCCTTACTCGGTAGATGGGGCATGCCTGGTCACCACCAGGACGCTACAAGTTCTATCACTCTGTCACGGAACCAAAAGTTCGCTGCTGTCGTCGCGTGGTGTTCGCTATCGTTCTTGGACATCTCCACTCTTGCACAAATCGGGACCACTATCAAACATGCAAGTGCAATTCAGGCTATCGCGATTTCCCGTAACGACGACTGCATCGCGACTGCGAGAGAAAATGGGAAAGTGACCCTCAAAAGTCTTCGTCACATCCTCCCGCTCTCATATTTAACAGTGAATGTGAGTCGTCACACACTCGTCGACAGTTGCTAGGGCTAAGACGTCATTTCTACCTTCATTATTTTCTCGTATGGTACGCGTTGAAACAGCGACTTCCTGCCTAGCCTGCCTAGCCTGATGATCCATCACAGGATCCTAGCTGTCCTTCATGTACATCAACAACCAGGTGTTCAAGGCATGGACGAAGGGTGACTTTGTCCACGTTGAAGTACTGTTGGCTGAAGAAATCACACAACTCTCGAATCCCTCTCACCTCGCCCACGCTCTTGCACAGCGTGCCGTAGTGCGTACCCGTCAGAAACAGTGGGACATAGCCATGGATGACGCCAAAAGGGTGGATTCTCGGTCGTCTCTTGTTCCGTTTGTCATCCCTGACTTTTGCACGCCAGTCTATCAAAACTCAGCGATCCGTCCTTGGTTATATTGCATTGGCGATCGCCCGCGTCGGTAACGACGGAGAGCACGAGTCGGCCATGCGTGCATTTGACCTCGCGTTCAATCATGGCCTCCCACAAGAAATCAATATTCTCTTGTTGATCAAGGCATGTGCTTATCGTCTTGATCGCTGTGTGTCTTAGTTATCATACATAGGCGATCATTTTGTTCGCATGCGGAAAGCACGACGATGCTATTTCACGCGTCGATGATCTAATCGACTTAGCGGATGACTCGTCAGTACATACCACCGTCCGGGTACGTAAGAGCGTGACATGGGCTTGGGAAATGGTTTACAGTACGCTGCACAGGCTCAGATGCTGCTGCTACTTGGAAACCTGGCGAAGAGAGCGGGTGATAACGAACGTGCGATAGGATTGTTCAAGCGAGCACAAGAAGCCCCCCCGTTTCGCGAGGACCCTCGTCTGGTGCTCATCTCGCTTGTGAGCTGATCCTTGCGACTCCCGTATCATTGTACTCATCCCACACAACGAGCTAGATGTTTGGATGGGATTTCGATAGGCTCGGTTCTGAGATTCAGTCGCAGCTACGAAGGATGGCACTTATTGCCAGGGTCAGAAAAATATTCGGCGGAAACGAGACAAGGGACAGCAGTGCACACCATGAAAAAGAGACGGAACAGCTCCGTCACGAACCCACGAACCCTCAACACATAGCTGAGGAGCAAAACGAGTTGCTACGTGAGTCTTTGCCACAATCGCGGTTGGTCCATGATTGCATCTGTTAGATGGCGAAATGGCACAACTCGAAGAGGCCAATGAGAAACTTTGCGACGAGCTGGCGGTTTTATCCTCTCAGAACGCGAAGTACGAAGAGGAGACGAAGACATTGCAATCCCAGATTGAACAATGGGCGAGTTCGTATACCGCCAAGGAGAACGAACTGGTCGCCGCACACGAAACGCTCGAGGAGCTCCGCAACAGATTACAGAGCGTACAGCCGTCGTCCTCCCTGACACGATACGAGACGGAGTTCAATGTTCAATACGGTCTAGCCTGTGCGGTACCCGTCGACGTGGACGACGAGGAACATGTTCAGAGGATGGACGAATGGGAAGCCGATCCTACTGGCAAGTCCTACATTCCAGGCTACTTTAAATCGAGAGTTCGCGTGGTTAGCATTTTCCATCCGATAGTTTGCCAAATGCTGATGTTGTTGAAAGGGTACTGGTCCTCCGGAAGAAAAAGAGTTCCGAGATGCATTTTCGCTCGTCAGAAGCAATCCGGCGGATTTCACTGCGCAGCCTGTGCCAATCTTGTGCTATCGAGGCACGTTGTCCGACCCGAAGTGGCTCGACGAAGATGAATGCAAGTCCCTCACTCTTTGTATCTTCGCGCTCTCGCTAACCTGAACACGCAGGGTCATTCTCTGTACTTTGCATCATCCACGTCGACTTGAGCGAAGCTATGAAAGATCTGGTGATGAGCAAGGACGACTCCGGGGAGGTCCATTACCGGCTCGATTATGATCTAATTGTGTCGTTTGGACGCACGGAAATTCGTGCGGAGGTATGCTGGGTCTCGGATGTGAGTTCCTTGATCGATGCCTCTACGGTTCTCTAATTCATCACCTTCGCAGACAGGCGAACAGCGGTAAGTCTCTGGCGGTCGTGGTGACGCGCCAGCTCACTCTCCACTCAGAGTCCCCGCAAGAATAACATTTGAGGACTGAACGTGCCATGATTAATTATCGATTTCGTGCTCTGATTTAGCTTGCCCTTGTTGGCAGTCTTAGTGCATACTTCACCCGCTACATCGTGTACTTGTATTCGTTATCAAACTCATGCAGATCGAGCCACGGCCCGACTCTGCTCGATCAAAGACGGCGCGGTTGCCCCGGGGATCAGTCGATGATGATCCAAGGAGATCGAGAAGTGTCCGACACGAAGATCAGACGCTACATCGTCTCGCCGGGCAGCGTCCAACCTGCCCGCCAGCCCGTTCAACGACCACGAGGAACGGGTCAGGCACCTGGGTCCGAACAAGTGGTTACGGCGCCAGCGCTCGCTTTGATTGTCCAACGTTGGAACGTTTCAAGCTTGGGACGGTTCCAGGAGGCGGCGATCCACAGAGTCACGACGACGCATCGAGGACGGTCCAGGACACGATGGTCGTGACTCGAGCAGGAAACGCGAGCTCGGTGCGTTACACATATGCTTGTTTCGTCTCCGACTATTTCTTTCTTGGTTTACGAGGCCCCGCGTGGCCTAGGGATGATGGATGGGAGACGCTTGCGCGCGCGCTAACGGTCATGCTAGCAGCTATATACAGCACGTGGACTCAGGATCTGAGATCTCTGTCATCTATAGCGCCGTGTCGGTGTTCAAGGTATCATTGTCGCCCCAGGGAATGG
>JBBPSZ010000629.1:0-10060 GCA_038093835.1 Strobilomyces confusus
TTGCTCGCTAGAATCTGAGACAAATGAACATCAGCCTCTTTTCTAGTCGGAAGGGATACAGGGCCGAGCATATACTCACCCACGACGAAAGGATGCCAGTGATGAGGGCTGGATCAAATTCATCGGAAGTTTCTTCGACAAGGCATCTCTCGGTGGGGTCTTGATTGGTCTTCCACTTCCACTCGATCACGTCGGAGACCCAGTACTTCGCACCCTCACCTTCTGGATCGAGATCCATCGTGACGAAGCGCCACTTGAGACTGGTGGTGACAGCGCCGCGGACATGCGTTTTCCTATGCAAACATACAACTTCAGCGGCATGGACGAGGTACAACACGTCACATACCCAAGACGTGTCGCGAGTGTGAAGAGCAAGAGGAGGAATCGAGGAAGATAGCCATCAAATGGGGCGGGGGTGGCCATGACCTCGGCTACGGATGTGAAAAACACAATTGTTTGGTCGCCGTCACATTCAGTGATGGTTTCGGAAGCACGATTGTGTTTCTCTGCGCACCGTGTCACGATGCAGAGCCGAAAGACCAAGAGGAAAACATACCTCTAACAGACGGATCCATGACGGCGACTGTGTAGTCAATGCCCTTCCAGACTGTGTCCGTCTGCGACAATTTGTGGTGGACAGTAGAAAAACTGTCCTCCAGCATCAACATTCCCTCCTGAGGAGGCGGAGCCATCGCAATCGATCTCATAAAGAACGAGTCAATAACCACCCGAGGAAGGGGGGGGACACTCTGTGGCCGGCATTAGCTATAGAACATCGCCGTATGCGAGGGAGTGAAAACGAACATTCTGGATGAAAGTTAAATATCGATACATGTGATCATTTGACCACAATGCGTCGGAGCCGGCAGTCCGCGAGGCGGTAATTGCCTCACGAAGTGCTGGCCCTGGCCAGAGGCGGAGCATGCCCTTTCGGACGATGTTGGACCTTTGCAGAACTTCGCGATCGGAAGCCGTGAATGAGAGGGACAAGAAGGGGACTAAGCGAGGCATTGCAAACGAGAACAATGGCCGTACCAGCAGGTCCTCAGCATCAACTCCGAGTCGTCGAGACTGGAGTGTGTTTATTACGCTGTCAAGCACCGCAAGTGTATCGGCTGGCGTGGTCGGCACCTCCTCATCAGCGGGGAGTGGGCGGGAGTTCTGGAGGTGGGCGAGCGTCAGCTCACAGGCAAGTTCAAGTCGACTGCTGGGAGTTGACATGGTGGTGCGATGGTAAGTTGTGGCAGCCGCGGTGCCGCAAATTTATAGTGTACGGCTGCACCAATCTCGACCAATCACCGCCAGCAGGACCGAGCGACCAATCTTCCAACTCCAGACTCACCTGGTTGGACACCGGCTAGTACAGCCCAGGAGTAATTGGCCTTAGCATTTACTGCCTGCCAGTTGCTAACACCTTGTGAGCAGTCATCGAATACTAGAGGTCCGAACTCACGGTTGTGCTGGCGTGCTACTGTAGTAGTCCCGCCTGCCAAGAACCCCCCAGCTCCTCAGACTCAGAATTAGGCGCTTCACACGCTCGATGCTAAATGGGGATACCTCGAAGGTGAGTCGACTCGTCGCAGCGGCGCGGTGCTGGCGTTGCAACAAAACTACGTTCAGAAAGATAAATTTTAGGCCCGTTCAGATTCAAAGATGCAATCGAACCCTCCGGACTCCGTGATGTACACAGACGATCTCCCCAAAGCCAATCGCGCTCGCGCTGACTCTGGAAGAGAAAGCGACAACTTGTCAAATAAATGTTTGCAAAGGTCAGACGCGCAGGAACGATCTTGAACAAGGCTGTAACACGAATTGCTTATTGCCACAGGGCAGGGGCTTCCGACGCTGTGCGAGTTGTCGTGGACCAGGTTTCACGAGTCTTGCCGCTGACCAAGTACCAGGCAGCGATGTCATCCGCACCCGGGCAGGAAAAGCGAGGTATAACGCGAGAGACAAGCGATAACGCAATCCGCATGGCGATCGGGCGAAAAACATGGTGCGTAGAGATTCCCGTGCGGTGAAAGGCTCACGCTGTAGCTGAAACGCTGTCATTCGCTGACGGAATATTCAAGCATTTGTAAACCACGGAACTAACGGAATCCAATGAATCCGAAACTCGGACAATGCGTCACGATATCAGCGACGCTATGCATATTATATGCATAAGGGAGCGGTCACGTATATACAGGAAGGGCGGTTCAGCTGAGCTGGGGAAACGAATGTCGCCCGGGGTCTGTTCCAGGTACGTGTCCACGCCGGCACGCTCGCGTTGAGGTCTGGTCAGATGCACTGACTTGCGGGGTAGGCCCCCTCTTGGAACACGTCGCGCGAGAACGTTCTGGCACACCTGGGCCCCGTCGTTCCTCTTCCCGTCCCGCCAGGAGACCTCGACTTGGACTTCCTGGACGGGCTCGAGATGGGCGGAACGCGATCGACAAGGGCATGATGGTGACATACGAGGATCCGGGCCAGGCAGAGGAGGAGCAGTGGTTGTTGCGCATGCTGGGCGGAGATGAGGTCGAGGTGAGGGCCGCTATGTCTGGGGTCGGGTGCACGGTCTGGAATGGAGAGGTGGGTTGGACGCGACGACCAAACGCGTTAAGGTGCACCCACTCCCTCTGCTTCAAGCTGGACCTGACTCCGCCGTTCATCCTCGACATCCTGGCTCGTCCCCTGGGATGCTTGAAATCGGAGCAGAAAAACGGTACATACCGTAGTAGTACAACTGTACCCCGGACGGAAACGAAAACGAGCGGTCTGAGCAGTCAGGTGAGGCTAACCTCCAGCTGCATATTTCTCTATTCTACACAAGTGGTACACTACAGAGATGGCAGGGAAGAGGGCGTCGTGTCCGCAATGAGCGTTGGACGCTGTCACAACACTCGTACAGAAGGTGCATCCAACACACGTAACGGTTGGTAATGGAGCTCGATGGTGCATTTGCTGCGAGTTTGTCTAGAGAACTCCGAGTCAGATCGATCTAGAAGATAGACTTGGTAGGGAGAAAGACACCTTTCTGCACCGTCTTCGAGCGTCTTCTCGGCACCTCCACCGCCGTCCTTGGCATGTTCCTTAACGTCTTTCCAGGAGAGGTGGGTGCGGACACGGTTGACTTCGTCCCTGTCATGTCAGACGAGGAAGATGAGATTCTCGCCGGCGAGGTAGTCAGCCTGAAGGATCTGAAGCGGGCGTGAGCAGAACGACACGGACGGGACGCGAGTTCATCCTCACGAGTTCTATGAGCTGGATATCCTCGATGGCTTGTTGTTCGCGTCCTGAATCTCGCCGAAGTACATCTGGGAGGGGTGGGATCGGTGTTGGCAGTGCGGAGAGAGTACGGAGGCCAAGGGACACGCCATCCGGAATTGTGTACTTGTTATCATAGTCTCGTTGTCGGCATCAGGGCGCTTGGCAGGCTGGCTAGGGACGACGGGGGCGGTTGCAACAGCTGGCGCGCAGGGGTAGCTGCTGGTGTGGGTGAGAGCGAGAGGCATTGATGGAATTTGGTGTCACGTGACACCAGTATGGATCCCAATCAGCCCCTCAATCGCACTGTATTACCATTACACCACCATGTCAGACACAAATCACGGTCTCATGCTCACTCAGTTCCTGAAGTTCCATTCATCTCTTACTGAACTAGAAGAGCTTACCGAGGTGGTAGATGAACTTGACAGCATAATCACCACACCTGAATCTAAACAAGAGAATCCTTCCGAGGTGGTATGCCCCTATTTTCTTACCTTATTGACAATGCCTGGACACTTCTCCTTAGGAGCCCCTCTCATTCCTGGCTGCTGATGAGGAAGCTTTGAAGAGGTTCAACATTGTCCAAAAGGGTGTGCTCTACCTTCAACCATGGGCTACACTTCATGAGGCAATTACTGCCTCTCAGACTGTTGGTTCTGACAAACTGTGGTCAAATGACCATATGTATAACCAACTATCCTTCCTCATCAACTCCCACATAGATCAAGTTTGTTCCCTCCCTTACATCTATTGACTATACCTAACAGCAACCACAGAATGAACTTTTTTCTCAGACTATTGTTGAGAGTTTCTTTTGTAGATCAATTGCCATGGTTCTACCTCCTCAGAAAATGGTTATGATGCAAGGGACCCGGGTCCCTGCCATTCAGCCAAGATTGTCACAGATGGATACAATCTCAGGGACCATTGATTATACAGCCATTGTCACAGGTTTGTCTATTGCAGGTGTGTTTTCATCTTATTCTTGTGCCTTCATGCCATGTGATACAGTAAACAGAATGTTACCTGGTCATCCCTCCAACAGTAGCACCTGGAAGCCATGATAATCAAATGATTGCATTTATTGCATCTGTGCCCAAGGCCACACCAGACCCTGTTCATCTCAGAAAACATCTCCCTCGAGTCCTCCTTGAGCTAGTTGCATGTGCAAGACATCTTGGGTGTGCAACTGTATGTCACTTCTTGTCTGTACCACTTACATTTGTGCATAGGAAATCACATATACGGGGTGCTCTCACTACTGGTTTCAAGTGGTACTTTGTTGCCATGGATCTTAATGCTGATGGTGAAGGTGCCAAGTACTGGGTCTCAGATCTGATTGAGTGGAGGGAGAAACCTGATCGAGGCCTGAACTGCAGGGAATATCTTGTTGGAGAAACCTCTAATGCAACTGATCCTGCCCTTATTGCTGGCATCCTTTCAACATGGGTGAGTATACTTGACCCTGTGATTCTTGAAAATTGTTCATTGTCCTCAGATTCCATCAAGCTGTGAGGAGTTCAAAGGTGATCAATGGTTCCACCCTAAGCCAAGTGGCACAATCAGTTCCCAGTGACAATGATATGGACCATGATCTGTGAATAGACACATCTCTTAGTCAGGGAAACTTCAGATATTGTAGTAATCATTGTAGGCAAGTGTGCCAGGCATGGCTCTTATGCAACCTCTGTGTGCGGACTGAGCAATGAGCTTGTCAAAATACAACTGTGTAGATCAACGTCCCCCAACGGTCTAAAATCCGGGCATCTTGGTATGTTTGGTCCGCCGCGTTCGACCCATCTCCCCACTCCCGGTCGTGCGCGCGAGGCCAGAGCCTGCCCTCACCTCGACCTCGTCCCCGCCCAGCATGCGCAATAGCCGTCGCTTCTCCTCCGCCTGACCCGGATCCTCGTACGTCACCCTCATACTCTCTTCCGTCGACCGCGCCCCGCCCATCCCGAGCCCGTCCAGCAGGCTCAAGTCGAGGTCCCCCGACGGGACGGGCAAGCGAGCGACGGGGCCCGGGGGCGACAGCACGTTCTCGCGGGACGCGTTGCGAGAGGGGACCTACGCCCACGGCGTCAGCGCCTCCGACTCGGGCCGAGGGGGAGTTGTGGGACGTACGTTGGACGGACCACCGGGCCGCACCCGTTTCCCCTTCTTCGCCGTCTCCTCTCGGTCCTCCTCCGCGACGGGCCGTTTCCCGAGGAGAGACGTCAGGCTCTCGTGTAGCGCTTTCGTGATGGCGTCCGTGTCTGGGATGTGCGCGGGCGACGAGGAGGCGAATGCGTCGGGGATCGAGCTCGGCGGAAGGAGTTTCATCGGCGATGGGGACGTCGAGGACGGTATTCGAGCTTTGCCTTGTGCGCGGGGCGGCGTCGGAGCCCGCGGTCGAGTTTGGACGTCAGCTTTGGTCTGGGCGGCGGGTTTGGCCCTGATCCTGATGTCGAGCGTGGCAGAGCGTTGACGCGTGGGGACTGGTGTGGGTTCGAAAAGAGGTAGCTCGGCTTCGGCAGGGGGCGGAGAACTACTTAACGGAGGCGGGGCGGGAGAGGAGGACGTTGTGCGGTGGCCTTCGGCGCCTTCTGGGGGATCCGATTCATGCGACAGAAATCTCGGTTTTCCAAACAGTCTGTTGCAAGGAGATTTGTACAATGTCCTGTCGTGCGGACGTCGCGCGTTAGACTCTCTGGGGACTCTGTCTTGAAGTAGTGCTGAGTTCTTCACGAACATAGGCTGGTCGGCAGAGTCACCTGGCAAACGGGTGCGTAAGTTTTGTTACGCGAAAGGTAAACTGAATGATGTTACCGTTCGTGATATCCATCATCTGACAGTCCGTGTCCACAGCCTTTCCCTTCCCTTTGTCTCTCTTGACTTCGGGAACGGGGTCTAGATACTGAACGCCACTCTCTTCGTCGACAGTGGGTCCTACACGAGAACTACCGACGAGATGCTTGTCCACCGGTGGTGGGATGGTTCCCGTACGAGCAATCTCCTCTAACCAAGACAAAGAGATGACGGGAATTCCCCACTCCAATGCCTTGTCGAACTTGGCACCCGTTCCCCCGGGGCAGAGAAGGTGTGTCGACCGGCGAGAGAACGTCGTCTCGAGAGTTATCCCTATACGAGTGCGGCGATGACTACCAGAGGCGTCGAAGGAATGAAAGGAAAACTAACCGATTGCCCTTACCAGACGCCGAATCCAACACAACTCTGATTGATCTAAACCGGACAAGCTCAGCTTGATGCTTTCCGCATCTGGCGCGGCCTGTAAGCGATTGAAAAAGGTGATAGACGGGAACGCACCAGGTGCCGGCGTCGCGATCTTCAGCGGCGTAAACGTTATGTTTTCGTCGGGCTCACATATTCGTTCGTGAAAGACAGAATGTTCTAGCCAGCACTCCGTCCTGTACTTGTTTCGTATGTGTTCGTCAAATTCGTCATGATAGAGCTTGCTCCCACTACCGTCACATCCCACCAACGTCAGGGTCGAAATTTAGTCCGGGACGGTGAACGCACACACCTTATCAACCTCACGATAATGAAATTTGGCTCTTCGGCGTCACCGTCCATCACAGTACCACCTCCGTTCTCAATCGCGCGTCGAACGTTCGGACAACGTGCCTCACCGAGAAGACGAAAGGTGTATTCGGCGAAGAGAGTCAGAATAACAGGCCCCCCTTCCGGCTGAACTGGCTCGTGTGAGCCGCTTCCTTCTGCCCCACCAGGGCAAACTGTCGGACACGTCGTATTCCGCCGAAAAGGCTGCCGGATTGCAGGTTCTTTCACGGCGACCGGAGCAAACGAGTGTGCGCGTCTAAACGACGATATTACACTCTCTTTCTCCTTTTCTTTGGCAGCTTCGACGCCAGTACCATTACGGTTCGCACCGTTCGACCGGGCCGGGGCCCGTGTTGGCGTCGAAGGCGGCGATTGCGTGACTTGCGACTTGGTGGGACTCCGGATGAGTTTTCCACCGTTGAGCTCGAATCCGCGAGGTTTGAGTAAACCCTGCCAAAGTTGAAGGGTCACAGCAGGAACCGGTCGGTTGACGATGGCCATTTCTTCATGCTCATCGTCGACGTAAAGATCGTTTAGGACGGTGAAACTACCGACAGGGACGACAGGCTTTGACGGCCTTGATTGTTCAGCGTCATCCACATGTATCGCCGAGCCCGGGTGAGAACCAGGGGCAGAGTTTTGGACAGGGAGCATAGATAGAGAGACTGAGATCACAAACTGTAGTCAACGGAAAACTAGCGGAGGGACATGTACTCACTCTCTTGCATGGACTTTCGTTCCGGTCTCGGTCGACTGACTAGATACTTCTTTTCATCGAACCTGCCTTTTGGAACCAAGTCAACGGAAGCGCCGCATCAGGGGTGGAAACAGAACGCACCACCAAAGTCGAGAGAGTCCCAAAACCATTCTTCCCAAACGAGATGGATGTGCGCTTCTTTGCTCTTGTTGAATTTTTCGGCGTACCTCATCTTTTCCGTTTCTGTATCGCCTGAGCACAATAGATGGGTGACTCTCACGGGCCGTTCGAGGTTTTTGAGGTAGGTTCCTTGATGGGCTGTCACAAGTTTATTTATTTCCATGCGCCGCTGGACGTTCTCGATGCCAGAGAGGCACAGCACAACGCCTGAGAAGACGGGCAGTTTGTGCTGGGACACACTCTAGGACGGAGGGTCAGCCATTGTCAAACGGTAGACACTCCGCACCTGTTCGACGTTGACGTCATCCCCACGTAGCCATACTGCATGCGCCTCTGTGATCCACTCCGGAGTCATGATGGGTACCTTGTGCTCGACCGCACACTGCGCACGTGAGTGACAACGGTGGGCGGTAGTAACGAGGAACGCACCGAGTACTTGGCCCCACCATGCGAGCTGGCGATGAGATGCGTGACGCGGTCGGTGAAATTGCTCGTCGAGATTGCGCCGAGCTCGAAGGCCATTTTAAACAGAGTAGGCTAGACGGACGTATGAGGGTGGGAACGGCCCGGATCGGGTGGAACGACGAACCTTGTCCATCGCCCCGGTCGCGCAGATGGTAAACCCCCTGAAAGGTCTCGGACAGAGGTCCGCCATACTCCCATTGGGGGGCATCTCAGAGTCCGAGCCACGGTCACTGAGCGCGTCCAGGTCATGCGTTCGGGCAGGACGAGGTTGGTCGGGTGCGGGACGAAGTTTGACATTTGGAACCTGCACGACACGCGATGTAGGCTGAGCTGCAGACCATGCGGGAGACAAACTGACCTTGTGTGACTTGTTGCTCCTTCGCATCGAGAGGAAAAGGAAATAACTCAATAAACACGGTAACCGCAACATGATGACAACGGTCACGTGGTGACATTCAGGGCTGGCCGATACGCGTCGGAGCACTCCAGTTCAATGCGGAACTACCCCTCGAGCCACGTCTATCAATTCTCTCTCACATCGCACGACGTGAGACCTTCCGTGTCACATGAGTGCCTTCGACGGAAGACTCCTTGTTGCGCACAGCTCAGTACTTAAAGTCCTCCTCGTGACGAGCTCCAGATCACGAAAGCCGCCTCACACCGTACGGTGCTAGCTTGAACTCGACGGCCTTTGCAATCGAAAACCACGGAACTAGTAACTATCGTCCACGGTATCAGGGCGACCGCCTCGCGATGAATCAGACTCTCAAGTAAGTGGTCATCGCCCCCAGTTCCTGTCGCTGAATAAATTCATTTCCACTGATTTAGCCCCAAGCACCGCTTCTGCTTCGCCTGCGAAATAATATCTCAAAAACGTCTCTGTTAGGCTCACTGCCCTCGTTTCTCATACGTAGGGTTACTGGCATTAGCGATCGCCACCTACACTCAGGCGTCTTGTATCACGAGACAAACTCCTTGTGTACTTACTACATACGGCACCGCCTTGAGTGGTCCAACCGTTGGCACACTGAGCGCTGTGCTTCCTACTTTTTCTTTCCGCTTGTCCACCCGTCAAGACGAACCCCACTCTACTGACTCTGCTGATGAACAGCGATTATTCGAACGGTACGCTCGGCATTCGCTCCAACAGGAGGTTGATGTCTAAACCTATGTAGTTGTTGCTCCTACCGCCGTTGGGTATGATTACGGTGCGGAATACGGGTTCTCTTCCAAGTTCTTTGCAATGCACTAACTTCTATGCAGTACTCACATTTGTCGACGAGGTATCATTAATTCTCATATTCCGACTTTCTCGCGGATAATCCGTCTAGGTTGAGTATATCTGGGTTAGCAGACCAAACCCTAGAGCAGCGTGTCAATTTCATTCTTGTACGTATTGGTCTTCTGAGAACAGTATGGTGAGCCAAGTGTCGTTTTAGGTTCGTCAATGCTGAGCCTTGTGTGAGTTGATTTATTCTGCAAGACACATTGAGCTCTAACTCTGGATGATTCATTAGCTTTCCGTGCTCTTCCATAGGTCTGGCATACGAATGTGTAGCTGATCCTATTTCAATCTAATTTTATCAATCCAGAGGTAGGTGTTGTGGGCATTGTATAATCGATCTAGATCAATACTTGGCATTCTCCTTGTATTATATTCCCTGGAAATTATTTCGATACCAATGGACACTGCGGCGGCTCGATCAGAGTAGGGAGCGGGCGTGGGTGAACATGAGTTCAAGAGTAGGTTTTTCTACCCGGGCGTGGGGTATCACCCGACTATGCAAAACGTTTGATGCTTTTGAGCGCCGTGGCAAGCAGACCGTCTTTTAATTTGAGGCCGGGGTCTGCTAAATATTCTTCAGGTGCTGGTCGAAGGTCTAGAGGACATTGGAACAAGCACGAAAA
>JBBPSZ010000630.1:0-10048 GCA_038093835.1 Strobilomyces confusus
ACCCACACACCCGCCAGCCGCCCTCCGCCAATCTAGACGCCGACGACGCCGATCCAAACTATGCCCACAGCTTCCTCCAGAATCCCTACTACTTCATGTTCGCCAGCCTCGCCAAGCCGGACGACGACACCGAACTACACTGGCTCAAGGTCCGCGCCGTTCCGTCCTCTTCGTCGTCTGTTTTTCTCACATCGTCGGCAGGACGGCAAAACACGATGCACGACGGGCTCGGTCGTATCATCCCTATACCATCTCAAGGACACCGAGAATCGCAACGAAGACGCCGGCTTTTTCGTGTTCCCGGATCTGAGCGTCCGCACAGAGGGCAGCTATCGTCTCAAGCTCAGTCTCTTTGAAGTCGTCGGGTGCGTCTCCCGGCGCTCGCATCCGACCGTCGCTCGTCTGACTGTCCTGCACAGCAACACCGTTCGTCACTGCAAGTCAATCTACTCGGCCGCGTTTTACGTCTACACTGCAAAAAAATTTCCAGGCATGGAAGGTCGGACTCTCCACCTGTCGCCTTTGTCTTATCTGACCTCGCCTCCCTTTGTCCTCGTTTTGTCCTTTCATTTATGTGCTTTCGGATCATTACTCTATTTCGTGAACCTTCGTCCAACGCCCCTTCACCACGTTTTCTCGACAATCCGAAAATAGAGTCGACAGCCCTCTCTTGCTCCCTTGCTGATCAAGGCATCAAAATCCGCATCCGCAAGGACATTCGCGTGCGGAAGCGTCCCCTCGCAGCCCTTGTCCCTTCCTCCGACGGCGGTCACCCCAATGCTGTCGAGCCCCGCAAACTCGATCAAGACCACAACGAGGACGACCCACACGGCCGACAACCTCTCTCTTCCCAACCGGCCTCTGGTGCTACTACTTCCGTCGTCAAGCGGGCGCGCCATGGGACTTTGACTTCTCCGCTCCACCTCGTGTCAGGGCCTGCGTCGGTGGCGAGCAGCGATGGAATGTCAGCGCACACGCCGGTCTCGGCGAACAACCCGGGGTCGTCGGTCGCGTTGGCGGGACTACCCGCGTGGCCGACGTCGTCTTTGGATCCGATGTTGGGCGTCGCGAGCGCCACGCCGGGTGGGATCGAGCTCTCGGCGCCCGGTGCGCTTCCACACGCCCACGCCCATACGCACGCCCACGCCCACGCACACCAGGCGATGGGCGGGGGGGTCGGCGTCGGCGTCGGCGGCCAGCTTTTGACTGCTGCCAGCGAGCCGTCGAGCGCGGGATCGGGATCTGCCGCTGGTCAGGGCGCGGTCGCTCGAAGGACGCAGGCGATGTCGGCCTCGGCATATCCGTCGTCTCCGTCCAACGTCGGTGGGATCTACGATCGACTCAACTATGAGTACGAGCCGGCGAGTCTCCGGGGTACCACGTCGTCGTACGATCCACAGCGTCCGCTCGGGGACGGCAGCGGGACAGGATATGAGAGCGCCAGCGGTGCTAGCGGGAGAGGAGGATATGATGCGGGTGGTGCGAGGGGCGGGTATGAGAGTGGGGCTGGAAGCGGGAGGACGGGTTTCGAGCACGCTCAGCAACACCCGCGTGGGTCGTATGATCCACGAGGCTACGAGCCCCCCCAGGCGCCCTCTCGTGCGCCGTACAACGCTCATCCCCACACGCAGACTCAGGCTCATACCGATGTGCACGGACATCCTTCGCGTGCGTCCTTCAGTGCGTCGTACGAGGGTCAGCCATACCAGGACGGGCAACAACAACACCATCACAGTGGATACGCTCATCCGCAGCAGACATCGGCTGGTTATGCGCACGCGCCTTCGACCGGGTCGCACCCCCACCACCCTTCGGCGTCTCACCATCCGCAGCAGGGACAGTATCCTTCTCCGACGCGTTCGCAATACCCTGCGTCGGCATATCCCGGATCGTACACGCGCTACGATGTCGGTGCGACCCAGAGCGTCAATCCCACTGCCAATGCCAACGGCCCCGGAACGGGCGGGAGTGGAGGCTACTACGATAATCCTTCGTCGTCTTCCTCGCCACACTCGCAGGCGTACTATGCGGGCGGGTCGTCGGGTCAAGCTCAGGCTCAGCCTTCACAAGTAGCGCCGCCCTTGACCCACGCGGCGTCGTATGCGTCGCAGGGGAGCGCAGGGTCTGCGTACGAGTATAGTGGACAGGGCCAAGCCCACGGCTCGTCTTCTTCCGCGGAGTATTACACCCAGCAGGGTCATGGGCACGGACACCCGGGGCGAGTCGTGTCGCCAGGACCGAACGGGCGCTACGCCGCGCCTTCGTACGGGAACGGGGCACCGCCGACGTCGGCATCTGGATGGGGACCCAACGCGGGCGGACACGCGCACGGACTGGGGCAACAGGAGATGATCCACCTCGCGCCGCTGAGACACGCGTCTGGGGCCGGAAGCGCGGGTTCGCCGCCGTCGCCCTCCTCTCCCGCGTTGCCGTCGCCGTCTGGCGGCGGCGGGTACCCCGTGATTCAACTCTCGCGGGCGCCGTTTGAACAGGACGGACGTGGCGTCCCCGGCAAGAAGAGCGTGCTGAGCATCGGGAGCATCATCTCGGACGGGGTATAGACGAATCGAGGGGGAGGCGTATTTATCGCGCGCCGTCTGCGTCAGTGTTTTCGCTGCGTATGTATGTTTGAGGTCGAGTCTTTTTCGCTATGGTAGTCTTTCCTCCGTCTTTGTCTTTGCCCTTTGAGAACGTTTGTAATTCGTTTGTGCCGCTCCCTCGCTTTGCCGTCTACCCGTTTCGCGTCGACCGTTGTATGTACGTTTCGTTTCGCCCAGTTTTAGACGCGCGACCACTTTGATTCGTGCTGACCGCTGTGCTCGCGGACATGGAAACGGGGCCTTGAATCCAAGTTTCGTCTCCCTCTGGATTTCTTCGCTACCGCACGAGTCCTCCACCTCGCTTTGGATATCTGGCTAGTGTTCATCGATGTCGTCAATTCGCGCAGCCAGGTGTGTCACGGTGGGCGATCGGCCGGTAATGTGACGTCACCAGTTTTATCAGCGCCTACCTGCAACCCTGATCACGGCCAATATCTACCTGGCCGTTCAACCTACCACCCCCTCCCTCTCCATCCCATGTGAAGACATCAAAAGACTCTCCCTTCGCCCTCTCTTCAAGGGGATATCGATATCTAGATCACTGAAAACGGAATGCTTCTGCGCGTAGATCTACATGGAACGTTTGCCTCGGGTCGGATTGGATTCCTGAAGGTAGTACACATTTGGATACGCTGTATATCTCCTCGTCGTTCGTCTCTGATGTGCATCGTTTTCAGACCCCAAACTTTGGGCTCGGACCCGCTGACGTCCCCAGGGTTGGGCCAGGTCCTATTCCAGAAAACCGG
Source organism: Strobilomyces confusus (assembly GCA_038093835.1). Lineage (NCBI taxonomy): Eukaryota > Fungi > Basidiomycota > Agaricomycetes > Boletales > Boletaceae > Strobilomyces > Strobilomyces confusus. The sequence goes on from JBBPSZ010000630.1 coordinate 3,347, forward strand.
ACGACGTTGCAGTATGTACATGAAACCAGGGCTGTGTACCGTTCTCCCTCGGGACGTCCAACCCGATTGATCCTGTGACCGCGTACGTCCCCAGCCCGGCGTCCTGCTCGATTTTGTGTATGGCGCCGCCGTCGCCAAATGCTGCAACACCGATCATCTGCGCGACGTGCTGCGGGAACGGCGTCCGCTCCTAGAAGACGACGACCCCGGAGTCGGGTCAGACGCGTCGACCGGACGTTGATGACACGCTTCTCCTGACCGGGGGCGGAATCGCGTTCTCGGCGCGCGCGCGTAGTCGATGATGTGAGTGCAGTCATCAAGTGCCCGCTCCACGGGTGATGAAACCGATCTCTAGATCTGTCAGAGTAACGGTCGAGCTGCGGCTAGAGGTTGGTATAGGTTCCTTGCGCCGCGTGCTCGTCCGCGTCTGTGGACGGGCGCAACAGTCTGCTTGTTGAAACAGAAACACGATCGCGATGGCGCAACGATGCATGTGCGACCGAGCTCGATATTGCCCTGTGCATGCTCGCCGCGCCGAGACGCTCGCTCGGATGCTCTTGGACTGGTGGCGACTCGCAAACTGATCGTTTCGCAGACGTGTGCTAACGAAAGCCATTCGAGCGGACTGGCTGGACGGTCTGGTGATCCCGCTCCCGCGGGTCAATCTCAAGTGTCATTCCCTCGTTGTTAGTTTGCTCTCCGAGTCTGTATCGTCGGAGCACAGGCCTGTCGAATACGTACTCATGGTCAGTCTGTCGACTTCTACAGGGTCGCATTCGCCCGCCCGGATTGCCACCTGGACGAATTCGCCCCATTGACCTTGGAGGTGCGACAGGTGGACTGGCACAGGATGGATGACATAACCTTGCCACGGGATGTCTAGGATGGTCACGAATGCCTTTGATCGATAGTCAGTGGTACCTGATCCCGCTGGAGGGTGTTACTCGAGCATGACACGGTTCAATAAGTTCGTCGACCCACGGTCAGACGCTGCTCGCGTTGAATCACGAAAAAAGGATATAGATTCCGTTCGCGGCGACCACATGTGGACGCCCGACTTGATGGTCTCACATATCCACATCTACCGCAGGTCAACTCTCTGAATGTCGTTCAATACGAGACGAGGTTACGTAGGAAAGACCCGTCCAGGCGAGTGCCCTAACAGACGATGTCCTTGTCCAGCGACGGGGTATGTGCAGACGGTTATGTTCTGACGCGTTTTAGTCCTTGCGACGTCTCGACGCCCCCACCGCGTCCGCTTCGTATCTCGGGCCGAGATCCCCAAAGCAGGTATTGTTTTTCCTCTATCTCAACCGTTCGCTTCCTGTAACGTGTCCGGTTATCTGGAATGAGACCTTCAACCCGCGGAACGTCATGGAAAAGTTGGAAGTTTGAAAGCGGCACACGTCAGAACACGTATATATAACATGCATCCGAACGTTGAGAGACGCGATGAAAGCCACGTCAAATCGCGTGCAGTTCTGTGCACAGAAGCGAGCCGTTCTCGACGCAGTCAGAGGTGGCAGTCAATCGTATGAACCAGGGCGGTCACGAACGACGAAAGTGATGTCCTGGGGGAGAGGTGAACATCGCCCAACCGCCGAGACCAGACGACCGCTCGTCGCTTTCCCTCCGAGGCAGGACAATGCGACTGAGGTCCCGCTCGGAAATGTCGTCACGAAGGCCTGAACGTCGTGGAGGAACCGCCCGACAATAATCCAACGCGACGTCGTCAACGAGACGGCACCGCCTCCTCGACGGCGTCAGAAGATGACGATAGAGTCGGAAGCGCGAGCTTACCGGAGGGTGGACAGCTGCCGGCGGGGTCGCCGAAGGACTCGTCCTCATGGTCACATCGGTCTCGCTCCCTTCGGTGGTGCATATGTAGGTGACCCTTGGCGCCACACGGCAAATGGGATAGAGAAAAGCCACTGCAGCAGACGAAGGCAGGGTCTTTTGATGTCCTTACATGGGATTGAGGGGGCGTGGCATTCGGTGGCGTTTTCGCTCGAAACCCAATCATTTCAACATCCTCCCTCCGCAGATGCGCGAGCGCACGTATAGGACGGGTACGGCGAGACGCAGAACTATATTTCGATGGATTGCACCGAATGTGAATATACAGAGAACTTGGTGTGCATGAACCAGCTCATATGCGTCCGCGGTCGCGACTAGTCATCTCGTAAAGACGTCCTTTCGGCAAACAAGAGCGCAAGATCCTATCGCCAGCGACGAGTTTAGTAGGCGAGCGTGAAAATAGGATCTGATCTCTCACGACAACAAGGGTCGACACGCTCAGACGTCGGTGACGCAACTGGACATCACGAACGTCAGACACAGGAATAGTTTGATGCAAGGCAAACGGGACGTCGTGTTCCTGAGCCTGTCGTCTGATCAGAGACTACCGACGTTCCAAACTCAAAGCTCACCGGACGCCAGGAGTTCAGTTGACGGCGTTCACAGGACTCGGGTTCCCGACCAGAAGCCTGTGTGATGAACGTTTACGACAAGATTTTCCCAGCATCAGAGACAGACAGCAATTTTTAGTGGAAGCCCCACCGTAATCCTCTCACGAGTTGATGGTTTCACTCTTGCGTAAGGGTGAAACCTCAACAGGTAGGACAAACGGTAGGTTGGTACCTTCCCGCTGTCCATTCGAGTGTTGAGAGGGCGGTGAACTTGTCCAGCTTCAAGACACGAAGCAAGTAAAGCCACGAAGGGCATAGAAAGAAAAAATTCGGGCCCTATTTGCAGTTGAACTCAGACTTGCGCCGCGTCGTGGTGTGCCGGCAACACCACCCAAATGCGCAGAACTTGGCTTGCGACGACCAGTTGTCGACAAGCAGTCGCGCTATACTGGGGCTGCTACTTGTTGACGATCTCCTGACGAGTCCGCGCGGATCAAGGTGGAACGTTACTTCGAGCGTCCTGAATTGACAGAGGTCCCGTCCCGATTCTCGGCTAGACCGCTCCAAATTGGAACGCCGCCTATGCGAAGAAGTTCAAGAACGACAACGGTCCAGCACCATGGTCAGACGTGCTTCAAGAGTGCACCCATCGCAAGAACTCTATTGACAGAAACGGTGCGCACGGACACCTGCTTCGACACAGGTTAATCGACAGGAACACGACGCAGGACACGTACGCGGGGTGGGAATGCTAGCGTTACATTGTCACATGGATAGGGGCCATGTCACACCACATAGGCAAGTTTGTTCAAGACCACGATTGTTCTACTGCACAGCTCAGCATGTGCCCGTCTTAGTTATCAAAAAATCAGCAAGATGTTTGTGTGATGATATGACCCCACAAATGCAAAGCCCCCTGGCTGCTTCAAGCAGTCGAGGGAATCCTAGTGCGGACGGCGAAGGATCCAACGACCCGCCAACCAGACGTCCCCTCATTGTATGATTGCATTCGGGTAACGAAGACACTCACCCAAGAGTCCGATATGGCCAAACTCCTGGATCTGCGTGCTGTTTCCACCGCGACCTTCAAGGCCATGCACAAGTAGTAAATGAAAATGCTTGGTTGTCCCAATAGGTGCGAGAGTGGCACCAGTGAGTATCGCGCGGATAACTGGCTGTGACCAAGAGCCCGGAATTTTTTACCGTTGGGTTTTCTTGCCGGTACCCCGACGACCTGACCAGTCTGCTAGCGCTGTAGATTGTTATTGTCCAACTAGCGCGGTCCACGACGCGTGCTTGCTGTTCATCAAGGCGGTGGGTATTTCATTGACATGGTAATTCTGGCCACAAGACTTGGACTTGTACGATCGCTGCCTTACCTCTGCGCTGTCGTTGGAACGGGAAGAAAAAAAAAGAGGGGAGAAAGGCGCGTCCCCTGGCGCGAAGTGAGTGCCACGATGTGGGCGACGGCAACTCCGCTCAGCGGGGCCACTCCAAACGAATTTCCACTTGCCACAAACGGTCGGCCTTTCGAACCTTAGCGGTGGAATTCGCATCCCGCTACCTTTCTGAACGTCCCCCGGTGTCGCCGTGTCCCTGCTACATGCCCTCCTTGACCACACCGACCCCCGCGGCTGGCTTCTCTCTCCAAACCCCCTGCAAGAAAAAATTCATTCTCATTGACTGACACAATAATGGCGACGGTGGAAACACGGCTCACCCCCAGCTAAGTGTTTGGCCGCTCTCCCTGCAATTTTACTCGGAGCATCCGTGGAAGAGGTCGCAAGTATAGGTAGGTCCCCCACTTATTCGACCGATCACACTCGACTCACAACCCATAGAATACTGGTTCGCTTTGTACTCACGGACACGTCGTCTATGACAGCCAGGGAGCCCCCGGCCTAGTCATAATGTACGCTCTGTATGAAGAGCTTCATCCCCTCAACAGAACCCTCGGTGCCCCGATATCTACGCCCCTCGACAGAGGAGCTTGCCGAGTTGGATTACCATAATGTGGTAGTCCATCACAGCCCATGCTACCCTCGTCTGCTCGCTTCCCGCTTTCAAGGAATCCGAGGAAAGAGATGTCTGTCATTATAACATGCGTAATGCAGACAAGTTGGACGACTGTCGACAAGCATACCGCCCCCCCTCAGACACCAAGCTTCCACGCAAGCGAGACGTCGGTTCAGTTGTACAAGCCCACTAGTCTGGAGACGCAGGCCGAGGTTCTGGGTGTCGTTAAGTATTCTAGCCGTGAAAGCTGGATCATTCGTTGACAGCTTTCTCAGCGTACGCCTCGTCGAAGTGCAGAAAAAACCTCGATACTTGGTTTGTCCAACTGGTTACGTGCGCCGAGTCGTTCCTTTGGCATCTGGAATGAGTCAGTACGAATATACTTGGAATTGGTTCCGTCGGGCAGCATGCCGCTGATTTGATCTGTCTACACCGACCAAGCCTGGATATCCGCTCCGGTCGTACAACCCCCGCCGCAAGAGTTCAACCAGGACCGGGTTGGCCCTCTCTCGAACCGGCTCCATCAAAATGGCGACTACGCACGGTTGAACAGGAAGGCAAGAACAGAAAGTGGGGTCACGACGTGAAGGTAATAGTCGTGATACTCTCGTTCTTGAATTAATGTGCTCTGTTCACTAGCAACAAGTCCCCCCCCGGACAGAAAGCGGAACACAAGGAACTTGCCGACGTTGCCTCACTCATGGCTCGTATCTCGGTCGTGGAAGCCACGCATACACCCTTCGACATAGATGACCAGGGCCTCAAGGTGCTCGCGCAGAACGTTAACCTGTGCGGATACGCGGCGGCTCTGGACGTTCGGACCGGGTGTCTCGGGAACGGCTCAACGACGGGGAAAGAAGCCACCGTAATCGTCGGAATGTCGCCGCAACGCAACAACGGCAGGATCTCAGTGCGGCGGGATGAAACCGTGTACGAACATCGAATTGAACAAGCTGTTGCGCGATCTGAACTTCATCCCCATCGAATGCGTACCTGAATAACTTCAAGACGAAACATCTCGTCCTGCCTACCTCGGAGGTGTGAAAACGACTCGGAGTTGGTCGAGGCACTGATCGTGGCATGCGGCGAAAGCGCCTGCCTTCATCGTCATTGTTGTGGATCTCCGGGCCGCGACGGCGAGCCTGTTATTGGTTCCACGCCGTGAGAATCTTCCTGTCTCGAGTCCCGACAGTAACGGATTGCTGGCTTGTATAATGATCGTGTCGCGCTGTGGAGGTCGGGGATGGCGATGACCAGAGGAAATACGAGACGCTATCGGTGATCGAAGGCGGTTGAAAAGCGAACATCATGATGGTACTGGTAGCTTAGCTGGTACCGAATTCTGTTAGTATGGACTGGCCGACATGAACACGGACACACCCACCGCGAGTCAACCGTCTGAGTCCTGTCCAGCATGGTCTCCCCCGTCGTATCACATCGCCAACGCGCCAGCCCCTTCATTACTATCCAGCACGACACTCGGACACGATCCTGATTTCCCTGCCAACTTCCCTCGGACCGCGAAATGGTGAGTTCGACCTCGCGACTCGTTGACCCGTACAGTCGTTTCACTCTCGCAAGGTGTGCGGACGGTTCTAGCCTCGTGGTTCAGTGTGAGAACAGGTCCTTTCAAACGTTCACGACGTGCGTATTCCCGTCCCTCGAATCCGGGGACCGGGCTCATGACCCGGAGCACGCTAGACCAACCGGTGCGAGTCCGCTCGACGCGTTCGTCACACCCCCACATGGTCTCACGTTCTCCGTTCCAGCGTCGTCCGCCCTCGCACACGCCCACACGTCATCGCAACCCGCGCCGATCGTCGACTTTGCGTGGTACCCCGGCGCCTCCCGACACGATCCGCGCGGCTTTTGCTTCGTCGCCTCCGTCAGGGACTGTCCCGTCAAGCTTCTGGACGCGAGAGACGGTCGGGTGCGTCGGTAGAACGCGTCCAAGGCGGTCTGATGACTGACGTCGTCATCGGGGTTTCCTTCACACCAGCTTCGCGCGTCGTATCCCATCGTCGATCATCGCGAACGATACGTCGCGCCACACAGTCTCGCGTTCAACGCCACGGCCGACAGGTGCGTGGGAGTCGTCTCGCTTCGGCTGCTGATTTCGGGCCCCATATGTGCTGAACGCCGTCTCCGTCCCGTGCTAGGTTATACTGTGGCTTCGAGGACGCGATCGAGATATTCGATGTACAGAGACCCGGACAAGGCGAGCGGCTACCGACGACGCCATCCAAGAAGAGCAAAGATGGACTGAAAGGTAACGCTT
>JBBPSZ010000631.1:0-10039 GCA_038093835.1 Strobilomyces confusus
GTCATCTCTGCGCTCGCATTTTCCTATTCCCCGGGATACTACGCTGCCGGGAGCTTCACTACGGCCTCGCGGACGTCCGATAACATCGCCCTGTTCAACGAGTCCACCCTCGAACCCGTCTTATCGGTCGGAGGCGTCGCAGAACACGAAAATGGCGGGGTGACCCAGGTGCGTAGCGCCCCAGCCCTTCGTTCGTCTCACGCTCTGATCGACCGTCGTCCCCGCTCGCAGTTGATGTTCAACCCCACGCGACCTCACGTTTTGTACGCCGCCTTCAGGCGAAGCGAGAGACTCTGGAGCTGGGACCTCCGCGGCGACCCATCCACGCCGCTCCGCCGTTTCTCCAAGTCGGTCTCTTCAGACGGGCCCGACAGACACCTAACGAATCAGAGGAGGCGGTTCGACGTCGAGGGCGCCGGGAGGTGGTTGGCTTCTGGGACACAGGTACGTTCCCCTCCTCCCCGGGCCCTCGGGCTTTTACCATGGTCGATACAGCGGGGAGAGATCGCGATTTACGATCTCGGCGAGGACGACGATGGAGGCGAGGGCGGGCCGCCAGGAGAAACGGGGCAGACTGGGCCCGAACTGCTCTATAACGCGCACGGTGGTAGGTCGACCACCCCTCTCGGCGATCTCGGCGCTGATCGTACATGGTCGACGCCGCGCGTTGGGCTCCACGCAGACGCTATCGGAGCTGTAGCGTTCCACCCGCTCGAACCGATCCTGGTCTCGGTTTCGGGTGCACGACATTTCGACGAAGACGAGGACGCTACGGAGAGTTCGCAGGAGGGCTCAGATTCAGACTCTGAATCGAGTGCCGAGGACGGCGTTGGAGCTGTAAGCAGGTCGAGGGAGCGGCCGCAGCCATCTACTTGCGACGTATCGATTAAAATGTGGGGCTTCAAAGGCTCCGCGGAAATGTGAGAACCGCGCTCCGAGTGTTCCATCGTACGAAGCCGTGATACTGGCGAGAGTATGATTAAGCGTGGTTGTTGCATGCACACCTGAGCGCACGTTGTGGTCATGGTCATAGCATAACACGGATAGTATGTGAAACATGGTAGTAAACGGGAGAAGAAACGTGCGTGAATGCGATACGAGAGTGACCACAAAAACTATGCTGCGATCATACGACCGTTCCTGCTTTTGCTGCGATACGAGGCCAAAGGTCAGCCTGCAGACGTGAATAAGGAGAATGATCGACGTCAAAGATCGGACACGAACGCATTCTTTTGCAACAGGGCCAACGATGACGGAGCCCTTCATGTCACCCTTGTTGTTGACGATGACGCCGGCGTTGTCCTGCACCGCATATGAATAAGGAAGGCACGGAGCCGCAGAGAAAGCAATCCGCACCTCGAAGTAGAGGAAGACGCCGTCCTTCCGCCGCCAAGACTTGCGTTGGCGAACAACGACGACTGGCAGCGCTATTCGCGATCGCGCATCAGCACGTCCTCATAGGAAAAAGCCAAAGTCTGACGCACTCTTCTTTCGGAGCTCAGGTTTGCCCTTCTTCACGGACGCGACGACCATGTCGCCTACGCCGGCGTCTGGGAGTCTGTTGAGACGCGCGCCGAAGCCGTACGGCTCGATGAGGAAGAGGGACTTGGCGCCGCTGTTGTCTGCGCAGTTGAGGACGGCTCCGACGGGGAGACCCAGGGTGAGGCGGTATTTCTTTCCGGTGACGCCGACTGTGTGCGTCGATGAGCGACGTTACGTCTGCGTCTGTGTGACGCACTCTTTTCCTTGGCCATGGTCTTGCTTGCGACGTGGATGCGAACGGATGGGTTGCGTTTCGATCAAAGTTTGATGCCGACACTCGGCATCTCCAAACTATACCGTTTTCGGGAATGGCCGAGTAAACGATGAAGCCAAGGTGTTTTGCTTGACAAGTCTACCTCTCTATACCTTTATCTTGACTCGACGCACTTGTTTCATTGATACGACGGTTCGTATCGCCTTTAAGATGTTCCCGATCGCTGTCAGACTGCCTGGTATGGCCGCTTCGCTGCTCAGCTTGTTTAACTCATCTAGAGCTCGCTATGGTAGATTTTTTTGGCTCACCTTCTCTGAGTGTTTGTAGACATATTCTGACACGTTTCACAAGTTTTTTTTATTGGGCACGTCGCTCACACCCTCGTCATTCTCTAATGACGTTGACATATCCGCTTCGTCACGCAGTTCGCTTGGCCTGTCTCGATCCCTCCCGGGTGAGACTGCTGACTCCCCTGGTCCAAATGTTCATCGACGCGTTTTAATACTTTCCATTGGAGTGTCCGTGGCATCCCTGTCATGCTTACGACTGACCCAGCCATCCCTAACCTCAATGACCAATGCACCACTCAGATGTGACTCTATCACCCTAAACAACCTTCTGGGAGCTCAAATGACCGACCACCAGCCACAACGACCGACGTGTTACCCGGACAAGTATGCGTCTCAAACAATATTTTCGTAACCAAAACGCGTCCCACCGTTAGCCTCAATAACTGACATGTCACCCAGACGACTTTCCATCGCTCCAAACAACATTTTCACAGCCAAGCCCGACCGCTCGTCACTCACTGGTGCCATGTCTATTCGAGCACAGGCCCCCCCGCCGTGTCTATTCGCTCCTGCTGTGCTCGCCGGTCTCCCCCCCGCCATGCCTATTCGCCCTTGCCGCTCGTCTGGCACACCTGCCGTGTCTTTTCGAGGGCAACTGCTCGTCGGTCGCCCCGCTGCATATTTACTCGAGCGCTACCCCCCGCGTCTTTTTTGACGCCAGCGCTCGTTGGTCGCCCTCGCTGTATTCATTCGAGCGCCACCGCTCGCTTGTCAATCCCCACCGTGTCTTTTCGAGCGCAACCGCTCGTCTGGCGTATCCGCCGTGTTCACTCCAGCGCCAGGGCTCATCCATCCCCGTTACCTGTTTCGAGCGTCTCCACTTGTCTGGCGCACCCGTCATGTCTTTTCGAGCGCAACTGCTCGTCGATTACCCCCACTATATTTACTTGAGCGACAGCACTCGTCAGTTGGCCTTCTCCGTGTCTTTTTGAGCACAACCGCTCACGGCTCGCCCATTGCGACCGACAAGGGATGGGTGATTTGGCTACAGGTACGGGCGGGGTAAGGGACTGGTATTCGTATTCCTGTCGCGTATCCATTTGGACGATGAGACAGTCTACTGGAGACATGGTTCCTCTTTAGTATCATATTTTTGTACTTCTAGTAGTCTACATAATGGCGCATCACGCTTTCAGCCGCCGAGTATAACATGATTTTATGTGGGAAAGAGTTACCATATCTGCCCATTTTGGCCTGACTTCGAAGTCCAACACGCGCGTGACCACAGTATATAGCCGCTTCTCACCGGGCCTCAACATCACCGGACCTCAACATCATCAACGCTAATGGCTCAGCCTCCGGAACCGGTCAAGCCTGAGAAGGTCAATGGAGTTCAGATCTACCTGCCCATCTGTCAGGAAGATTCCACCGAATGGATCCTCGCTCTCACCATTCCTCATAAAGATATCAGAAGACTCGCTCTTCGCCCCCTGAAGTGGCTACGCTTTGCGACATTCGCCATCTGTGGCGCAAAGGGTGATCTAACCGCTACGACAGAAATTAAATGTGGCGAGATAGTTGAATACGACAACGTGACTTTCCACAATCTCGCCGGCAGATATTATTATCATCCCGACGGTAAGCTTGTGCTTCCCATTCTATCGATCTCTTCTGACAATCCATCGAGAAGGCGAATACCATCTGGTTGACTGCAACGCAATTAATGATCAATGCACATCAACCCGAGCTACTGCACGACATATGAACTTTCGTAAAAAGATTTCCAAACGCGACGTCAGATGCGTTATCACGAGGGATAAAGTCAGAATCTCTGATGCTGCGCATATAATCCCTGGGAACAAAGGTGACAATGTATAGTCATCTGATCTTGGCTGGCCTTGGGTGATACTTACGTCTTCCTTAGTACATCTCGTTCGTTGTTCGCGAGCGCTCCAACTTATATGATGGTCAAGTCCCACCCTCGTTTGAAGAGCATGTTCATATAAATTGCGTCGAGAATGGAATATTCCTGCGCAAAGAACTTCATTCAAAGTTTGGCGTGGGTGAAATTGGATTCCTCAAGGTGCGCGCCATTCGGACGTGTAACACATCTGCTTCCTCGCTAACGTGCCCCGTTTTCAGACTCCCAACTTCGCGATGAGACCCGACGACGTTCCTCGGGTTGAGAAAGGCCCCATCCCAGATCACCGAACAACGTTGCAATATATCGAGAAACCTAGAGGGCGCGGTGTCGCTAAAGCGTGGGACGTCGTAGCTGACTGGTCCCGTGACGATGACGAAGTACGCCCCCCGCCCAGCATTCTCCTTGATTTTATGTATGGAGCTGCTGTCGCCAAACGCTGGAAGTCTGAGCGTCTGACAGCCATGTTGGAGGAATACTCTTCCGCTGTATATGGTCCAGTCCTAGCCAAACCTCTTCCCCCCCCTCCTGAAGATCACAAATTTCAGCACGATGACGATAATGCAAACGGACCCGACTTGGAGCCCCCGAGCAACGAGGGAGCAAGCGAAACGTCCACTTCGATTGTATCGGCAGATCTACTCAAAACCATGGACCATATGCTATTCTTGCCAATGTTGCTGAAGGGCATTCCGCCCCAAGCAGTGGCTGCAGAATGGCAGAGACGGGATAAGGAGGCAGCGCTATGTTCTCAAGAACGTAGTCGTGATAAGGTACGACAGTGGCTTGGCGCTGTGAGTACAAATATCAAATACCCGTTTTTCGAGCGAAGGGATTGATATCTGTCAGAGTCCCGGTGCATAGTGACAGGACTCGGAGGCTGGTAGTGTCAGCGCGGTATGGAAGGTACTATGTACTTGTCCGCGTCTATGATTGAAATGGCTGTAATAATAATTATCATACTGTTCGTCGAGGCGGCGACTTGCAATCAATATTATTCTTGGCTGTCAGGCGACCTTTCGAGACCAAGCTTTCTGACCTTCTTGACGTGAAAATGGCAAACAAAGTTCACATACTCTTTCGGGTCGAGTTCGCGCTTGTTCCCCTACGGTTCCGAGCGTCATCTAGAAGCAGCTGCAAGTTCGAGCATCAGCGTCGACGCTGAATTCCTAGAGGCGGAGCCTAAACCAGTGTTACTGTTGATGTGGCTCTCCTGCCCATTGAGAAGGTCAAGATTTAGAAGCTAGTAGAGGTAATCGTCGACCAGCCCGTCGGGTACTACTCTGATGAGCGAGAATGGATCCGCTGGACGAACTTAGGGAACTCACGCACAGGAACGAACATGAGCACAAGCACGGTCTCATACGCATCCCACTTCTTTCAGAAGTTCTTTCCGCATCGATCTACCCTTTTGCAATACCTCGCACCGGATCCCTCTGTTCTAGCAGGTCCTCCATATGCGCTATCGGTCATCATCGGGCTCCCAGGCTGGGACAACGCTTTCGAGGGCAATAGCGGACCGCTGCGCTTTACTGTGAAACAGAAAGCTCGAACGCCAAGGTGGAACATTCTCTGCGACTCGTCATGAGGGTGGACGTCGATCGGCGACCGGGGCGGCCGTCATGGGGAACAAGGGAAGAAAAAGATGTTGTTCGATTCAGACATCGCGGTACAGACGCTGATCAACGTCCTGTCGGTGAGCTTCCTGCCTTATCCTCTCTCGACCGACGCGCCCCGCTCATATCATGACAGGACGGTGTCGTTGCCTCGCCGAACGCTAGACGCTGGTACTCCTAGTTCACAAGGGACAGCGCCCTGGATCGCTTCGCCTGCTATTGCTGACCGCAGAGGCAAGCGCTGAAAAAGCATGTTATCTGGTTCAAGAACTCAAATCCCCGTGCAAACGTTCCCCTTGGCCTGTCGTAAGATCTCGGACTTCGTAGCCATCTGAGAAATACGGACGGTATACACGTCGGGCTGCGTCAACCGCCCACTCGAGGCTCGAGCACACGGGCCTCAGATTTCGACCCGTCACATCTGAACAAACGAGGAGCGTGAGGAAGTGAATGAGATCGGAGACTCGATGCTATTATGCACCAGCCACATCCAAAATGCCTCAACCCTGTTCTTGGGCGGCGGATCATCGAACCTATAGTTAATGTTCGAACGCAGTTCGCGACCGAGGGCAAATCAACACGCACGTCATTGTGTCGAAATCGCAATGCACATCCTCGCAGGTCACCTTTCCTCCCTCCTGGCTACGACGTAGAGTACGGGGAGATGGGAAGGAGGAACACCCACGAAAAGCACGAATCCGGTCCCAAAGACGCACCACCGCCCTGCAAACGGTTGCACGCTTAGAATCTGAGGTATGTTAGACCGATACAGAACCAGGAGATCAAACCAGCTGTAGTGGAGAAGTTCTTTTTTTTAGTTCTCTGATGAGTCTACAACAGGGGACCTGCGGCCCGAACAACTTACTTAAAAGCTCCGCATCCGCACGTTGTTGTTTTTCGTCTACGGGGGGGCGCTGTGATCACGCATGTCCGTTAGTTCCTGGGACAAGACGAATGGGGAGGGGAACACGCATGCTCGTCTCCCTCCAATCTGAGAGGCTCACCCATTGCTGATCCAAAATCAGCTGATCCCTCATCGCCCGCTCACCTCGGCCCGCTTCTGTCCGTTCCAGGACGTCCTGACCGTCGGACACGCCGCGGGCCTCTCTAACCTCCTCGTCCCGGGCTCCGGCGAGCCCAACTTTGACAGCAACGAGGCGGACCCGTTCGAGGGCAAGCGGCGACGGCAGGAACGCGAGGTCAAGGGCCCCTTGGACAAGGTCGGTCCGCGGCCCTCTGTCTCGCGCGCGCGCGCGCTGACCCTTTTCGGTAGATTCAACCGGACATGATCGCGCTCGACCCGGATTTCGTGGGGTCGTTGGCCCCGCAGATGGCGTTGACAACGGCGGTCCGGGAGACGCACGACGTCGCTTTCGCGCGTCTGCCGCGGTTGGAACGATTGCGCGTACAAGGCAAGGCGGACGAGACGGAGGTCGACGTCGAGGACGAGGGCGAGGGGCGACGCGGACGGCGACGACCGACACAAGAAGACCAAGGAGGAGCGGGAGATGCGGCGGATGCGCGGCAAGGGAAAGAGCTTGAAACGGTGCGTCATCAGCGCGCTCGGGTCGGTCTCGCGGTGACGCGGCATCGGTCGCAGGTATCTGAGGAAGCAGCGCAAGAACGTGATCGATCCTACCGCGGTTCGTGTCTGTCGTCTCCTCGCGACGTCGACTCATTCTTTGGGCGCTAGGTCGCCATTCGGGCCAAGCTGGAGAAGCAGCGGGAGGAGAGTCGGATAGCGAAGGCGATCGAAAAGGGGGATATCGTACCCAAAAAGCCGTCCGCTCTGGATCGCTTCAAGCGCTCATGATGTCGGTATTGAAAAATCATCATGGCCTGGCATTCATCTCTGGGACGTCGAGGATGCGGTCACTGATCGAAATCGGCGAGGCGTTTATGATATGGAGTGTTCTGTTGGTACACTTCTCTTTTCTCTGCACTCTTATACGGTGGCTCTACTTTCCCGACTCCGCGGCCAGGGCAGCGAGTTCCCTGAAGTCTTTCACGACCCAGTTTACACCCCCGCCTTCTACCTTGTTCCGCTTGTTCTCTTTGGTCTCTGCCGAGCCTCCTTCCGGGCGTGGGACGTATATCGTCTTCAGTCCCGCTTGGGCTGCGCCAAGGTCCTATTCGTGTGCGGCGACCATGGCGACGCGTTCCGGCGTGATATGATGCTGTGAAATACGTGTCTTACACCCCCACGTTGAGCGCTCTAATCCACGCCAGACGCCCTCGTTCATCGACATCTGCGAGGACCGCGAAGAACAAGCTGATCTAACGAGAACTCTTGATGCTGTGAGCACGGGTGGATATCTGAGCGGCCGTCCCAGAAGAGATGGTGTGACTATTAAACGTGTGACAGCGTGACCACCACTCGCAACCTCTTACTACGGTGATCCTAATGGCTAGCCAGGTCGAGATCCACCTGCCCGTCCAAGGTACCACAGAAAGTATCCACGCCTTCACCATCCCGACCAAAGACATACGAAAGCTCACCTTTCGCCCCCTTAAGTGGCTTCGTTTCGCCACGTTTGCCGTGTGTGGCGCCAAGGGTCACCTCTCCACTACTCAAGGAGGCGTGACTGCCGACTACGAGAACGTCACCTTCGACTCCCTCGCAGAAAGATATTGGTATAACCCTGTCAGTAAGTTTATGTTTCCCGCTCTACTGATATCTTCTAACAATGATAGGCGAGTACCGTTTCGTCGACCTCACAGTAATCGATAATCGTGTCACATCAAGCGACGTTACTGAACGACGTGGGAACTTTCGCCGAGAAGTTCTCCGCCGCGATGAGAGCTGCGTTATCACGAGGGAGGATCCGGCACTCTGCCATGTGGCACATATAATATCTAGGAGCAAAGGCGAAGGTGTATGGTTATTTGATCTTTGCTGGCCTTAGGCGACACTTACCTTCTCCTCAGTACATTCATCATATTATTGAGGACCGCTCCAGCTTATACGATGAACCGCGACCTTTACTTCAACATGGCATCAACTCCATTGAAAACGGAATGGTTCTCCGCACAGACCTTCACTCAAAGTTTGACGCCGCTGAAATTGGATTCCTCAGGGTACGTCAAACAATGGGATGCATAGCGTCTCCTCACTCGTCTAACATGTGCCGTTTTCAGACTCCAAACTTTGCGATGCTACCCGCCGATGTTCCTCAGGTGGTAGCGGGTCCCGTTCCAGATAAACGGACGACATTGCAGCATATCCAACCACCCAAGGCAAAGAGACAGTACGTAGTTCCACAGGGTGACGTTGATGCCGATTGGTCTTGTGATGAACTACCACCCCCGCCAAGCATCCTGCTTGACTTCATGTACGGGGCTGCTGTCGCAGAGCGCTGGAAATCCGACCAGCTGAATACCGTGTTGGAGGAACGCTTTAAAAGTACATACGATCCAGTCCTGGCGAAGGCAAAATTCCCCCCTGCCAACTCCGGTGACGACATCGATTACACACCTGGCAGTGACTCTGGCTCTGACCGTCTCGATTCGCGCGAAGAGGGAGTAAGAGAAACCGAGACTAGATCAAAGGGGTTACTGAGAATGATGGACTATATGCTTCTCCTGCCGATGGTGCTGCAGGGCATTCCTCCCGAAGAGGTGGCTGCGCGATGGGAGAGACAGAGGAAGGAGGCTCAAATACGGGATCAGAAAAGTAGTGCTATGAAGGTACAACAATGGCTCGACTCTGTGAGTGCAATCAACTCTGTTTCTCGAGCAAATGTACTGATCTCTGTCAGGGCTCTGATCACCTCGTTTCTTGAGGGAATGAACAGATTTCTGTCAGAGCCCCGGTCAACGGTGACAATCCTCGGAGGCTGGTTGTATCACTGCAGTATGGACTGAGTAAAAATGGTTGTAACACTTCTTTTGTCGAAGCAAGTTCGAATTTTTTGTGTCACTGTATTCATACACTACTTGATGTTGTTAATAGGCGAACGCCTCCCTCCTAATATTACACGAATCCACCCCCATGTCTTTCGGCACGTCAAGGACCGCCTGTTCGAAGCCCTCTGGTCCGCACACATAGGCCCGCCTCTCTCGCAGGTCTTCCACGTTCAATGCCTCCAGCGTTTCCTTGCTCAGTCGACCCTGATGCCGCGTCACCTCGACGGCGAGCGCCGTCCGGCCTGTCGTCACCGGCTCCGACGACGGAGCAGACGATCACGATCGAGAAAAGACGTGAATCGAGAGCCTCCCGCATGCTTCGGGACCTCGATCCAACCCGCGCATGACGAGCGGAAGCAGCACGTCCGGCTCGCGCATGGACAGCACAAGGACGACGTCCGCGGGTTCGTCGTCCCTCCAGCCCGCGAGCATCGCGAGGAATGGGGTCACCCCGATCCCGCCGGCGACCCACAGCCACGACTTTCGGGTCGCCGTCGATTCGGATTCGGACGCGCGCAGGAGCGTGAAGTCGCCCACGACGCCGACGGGG
>JBBPSZ010000632.1:0-10029 GCA_038093835.1 Strobilomyces confusus
GCCTTGAGAGAAGCACATATTCAGGCAAAGGTGTACACGTAAGGTAAAGCCTTTTGACACGTTTCAAGGGTTTCACGCATGTGACCACTCGGGTTTACGTTTCTCGGCGAATGCAGCCATTTTGCCGGTTCGGTTGTAAATTCGAATTCACTTTGTTTACTGCGACTTCTAGGCAATCACGTGCCGTGCATGCCTAGACTTCCACTCACACATGTCGCTCGCAAGGGACGAACCCTTTTCCGACGAAGACTACTCAGATCCTATTAGCTCAGGTTCAGACTTCATCGACATGGACGAGGAATCTGAATCTGAATCCGAGGCAAGCGAAGACTTGGGGCCAGCTGGTCAGGCTCAGGTATCTGCAGATGCGGAGATCGATGCAGACTTTGAGTATGTGGATCGAACTTTCTCATAGGCAGCGTCGAACAACTGTCGCAGACGCCTCGTGCGAGACATTCGGACGGCAGATGACATATCAAATTCGGGCGTGTTACAGCGGGAGTGGGATATCCATCTCGAAGAACAGGACGCGTCGTTTCGAGACGATCTACGGGATGCTTCTGGTATTGGAAGGAGGAAAAGAAAGAAGGTGATTCACCTCCTTTGGAGCGCAACTTGTGCTCAATGGCGGGCATCATGCAGCGCGAACGTCGAGTTGGGCCCGTACTCTCGCATCAAGTTCGAACTTTAATAGGAGAGGGCAATCAGGCTTACGTCGACGATAATCTTGCTGAAGCCATTCGAGTGATGCAAGAGGTCATCCGTATCGAGCCGCGCGCCATCTCCGCTTGGACCGTTCTTGCGCAGTGTTATGAAGATCAGAACGAACCCCAGAAAGCACTTCAACTACGTATCATGGCTGCTCATCTTCGACGGGACGCCGAGGAGTGGGAACGCTTAGCGCGACAATCCAGGTAACACCCAGCTCACAGATTGGGTCGTCGTTGACAATTTTTAGGGATCTTGGTTTCAATCAACAAGCGTTGTACTGTTACACCAAACTGTACAGCCTTGACCCTGAAAATGTACATGCCCTGTGGGATCGGGCAAGTCTCGCTAGGGAGATGCACGACCTTCGAACAGTAAGGGCTTATCTGCTGTACTTACCAGGACTCACCAAGCCTGTTCGATTCACCACTAGGCTCGTCACTCTTTGTTAGCAATCCTGAAGCGTTTCCCGCACGATGTCACCGTCCTGACTGAGCTCCGACCAATTCTCATCGAGCTTGCCGATTTCGCCCTCTGTTCTACACTCTATCAGGACGCATTTGAATACTATCGAACGTTGTACCCCCTTGGTCATGCTTTGGATCCATCTATCTCTGGGCAAGGTGAACAGTTGAAGTTCGGTTTCATTGAGTTGCTTGTTCTCGCAGATCTCTACAACACATTGAAGGAATACCAACGAGCCATTGATACGATCCGAAAGGGGTGTCGGTGGCTTCAGGGAAGAGCAACGCAAAAATTCTGGGATATCTGCGAGGACGATCGAGAGTATGATGTATGCGATCGAGGAGCCGAGCCAGTGCATCGCACAGGGGACGTTCAACCTGGGCGCTATCAACTGGATATGAATGCTCGTCATCGACTCGCAGTAGCTCGGATCAAAATGGGTGACATAACTGAGGGCAAGGTAAGTGAACGTTTTCCAATGTAGGGAACCAAATCAACAATCTTCGTCGTTCCAGATGCATGCCGATATTGTCCTATCGCAGGATACGCTGGATTACGCAGCCTTGTTTGCGGAGATCGCGGACGCTTACTTTGAACTCGAAATGTATTCTGAGGCGGGCCCGATTTACGAGATTCTTGCCGCCGACCCTGCGGTACGCTATATTTATACCATTCAGCAAAATTGCTCATTTTGTGCAGACAAGCGGTTTGCATGTCCTGTTGCAGGTTGCCACGTGTCGTAGAATGCAAGGTGACTTACGCGAAGCGTCTGGAGTTTACAAACAAGGTGAATTCGACATTACCCGTGAGTCAGCAGTGAGTACTGACCAGAAGTATAAAGTCATCGACGCGGACCCATCAAACGTCGATGCCAAGATGAAACTCGCAGAGATTTATGAAATAATGGACGAACCTAGAAAAGCACTCCAATTGGTTTACCAAGGTACCATCCCTGCCTGATCATGACCTACAGCGTGAGTAATAGTAACACCTAGTCATCGACGCTAGGAAACGGCGTGTGGGGCAAACGGAAGGCTTTGCCACCCCTGGTACACCTTCGAGTTATCAGGCTGGTGCTTCCCTCTTCGATGAACAATCGTGTTCTAGGTCGAAAGGACGAGCCGCCACTAAGGGCGGACGACTTAATTTGGCTGACCTGAAGGCTCTTGAGGAGCAACGTGAGAAGGAAGTATTAGTCGGATACAAACGGATCGAAGAGCTATGGCTGAATATTGTGGGTGCGGAACTTGACAACGAACTTATACGGGAATGGATGCTGGAAGCTGAGAAGCTTGTGGAGATGTTCAGAGAGACGCGAAATTTGTTTTTGACGAGCAGAGTAAGCACTGCAACTTTCAATCTCTGTCCTTGTCGATTGATTATTTTTAGAACACTGACTTCCGGGGTATGTTTCCTGGGCGGCGACAGCGGCGCCAGGATCAAACAGACGAAGAGAGAATGGTTACCAGGTTAGAGCTCGTCGGTTAGTCCCACACCACTTCTTGGTTTCCGTTTGTGGCTGATCCACGCAGAAAGGGACAAACATCTGCGAAAGTCGAAAGGTGATAGTCAACATCCTGAGAAGGTTGATTCGTTTCGCGGCGTCTCCTTCGAAAATTGGTTACGGCTTTTCATGCAGGTAGGACGACTGCTCCATTACATGAAAACGTATTGAATCTCCTTCATACGCAGTATGCATTCATATCGACTCGACGGGGAGAGTATGAGCTCGCCGACGAAGTTTTGCGTCATATCTTGATGTCGAATGCGTACCGCAGTAAAGACAAGCAACTCACAATCAGGCTTGCCATTATCAGTATGTATTCCCGAGTCCTGTCCTCAAATCTTCACCCATATCTCCTATAACAGCTTGCGCGATGGCCGTGGAAAACTACACCGTCGTTGTCGAACAATGTCGGAAACTGATCAACGTTTACCAATTCAACAACGAACCCATGCGATTACTTCTGTCCTCCCTTGCCAGCGGCCTGCGGCCGACGGACTCGTTCATCAGTTCCACGTTGCAGAAGCACATGCTTAGAGAACTTCGATTGAGCGACGGTGCCGTAAAGACGCCAGAACTCCTGAAATGGAATAATTCGAGCCAACGATATCATCTCGCGACCGCCAAGTCGGCCGGTGATGATGAAACTGTCAAGGGGGTTGACGCGCCCGAAGACGACGCGGATGATGCAGGCGACGTGGCGGACCCAACTTCTACCAGCGACAAGAAGCCCCTGTGGCTTCCAACAAAGAACAACCCGATCCCTGTTGCATTGTACGGGCAACTGTGCCTTGCGGCCAAGAGTTACCAGAGCGCGATATGTAAGGAACTTGGGGCTCGTAAGAAATTATTACCGGATGCTGACGGACGCACCAGTCTATCTATTGCATGGGTACGACTATTGTCGGGAGGATCCGGTCATATGCCTCTGTCTCGCCCTTTCGTCCCTAGGCAGGGCTATGCAACGTCAGGCTGACAATCGTAATCATCTCATCGCTCAGGTACGGTATCCATGACCAAAGTCGTGTACGGCTGACAAGAGAGGTCCAAGGGCATGGCATGCCTGTCCCATTATCGAGTTGCTCGCAGACGAGCTGGGGAGCACGTACTGCCCGAGATCGAGTTTAATTTCGGCAGAGCGTTCCAACAGCTAGGTGGGCTCATCAGCGATCGTGCTGGTTCACGCTCCCTGACTCCATATGATTTATTTATAGGATTACATAGTCTTGCAGTCACCCATTACGAAAAGGTGCTGAAGCTCGCAAAGGAACGAAATGATGATGTGAGTGGTGTGGGACCACCGTTCTGCAATTGTCTAAACGCAATTATTTCAGGACGTCTCTGTGGCCAGGGAGGCTGCCTATAACCTCTCGCTAATATACGTTACGACTGGGGCGGTCCCCCTAGCAGATGCACTCTATAGGGAGTGGTTATCCATATGACAATGCGCGGATAGGCGAATTGACAGTCTATCCGTGACACTTGTGTCACCGCCGAAGTTATTGTACCATTGGCTCCCTGAGTTTCTAACCAGAACTCAGAGAGATCTATTGAGTTATCGAATTATGACACCTTCGAACTCGGACTGACGTCTACCCCGATTTCGATTCTGACTGGCATCGTCTGGGCTAATACTTATGAACGACGTCTTACTACCAACATCAGCTTCCTTCCACCACTTGGCTGCAACTATGTCGACGAGCAGCATTCCATCTCCGTTGAACATGCTTGTGAGGCTTGGGTTCTTGATTAGCATGTCGTTCCTGCTGATACGATGTCAGAAGCAGCAGCACAACCGGTCGAAAACCACCGTGTCCTCGTCAGACACAGATGTCGACTCGGCAGGATATGCGTCGTCGTCTGGAACGACGACGCCCGAGGATGATACGCAGACGTTTTATCTCGGTCCCACGTTCCAACCCGCCTTGGCCGACAAGTCCCAGCGTGTACCACGGGAGAAGCTCACCATCGCGACAAAACAGCGCAACATCACCGTGGCGATGAAGAAGGTCAAGAAAGCCGTACACGCGCTGGTCGCGTTCAAGAGAAAGGTGAGTGCACCGCCGTTCTCGAGCCGAATAAACGCGCTGACGTCGCGGTTTGGAATGGATAGAGACCAGACGACATTTCGCCTATTTTGATATCGAGTCCGCTGAGAGAGCGGTTCGGAAAGCGAATGTCGATAAAGTCTCAACCGGACGAGGTGTGTACGCCGTGACTCTTCGAAAGAGTACATCACCGACAGCGTGATCGCACCTAGAGTTTCTACACCCTGCCAAACCGACGATTCTCCTTTTCAGACGTGAGCGCCCCACCGGTGAGCTGCGATCCTTATCTTGTCTTCGAGGCGCTCAATGGCGTCGTGACGAACACCAGCATCACTCCCAGACGATTTCGCGCAAGTTTGGGACGATTTCGGGTTCCACACCTAATTTCGTCGGGTTGAGGAAGCGAAGCGGGCTTCCCAGCTTCCCAGACCAACTACAAGGCGCTTCCCCGTCCCCGACGTCGGAAACGGTGGTCCGAACGATGCAACATGGGGCCTCGACGTTCAGAACGAATATGGTCCACACACTCCACATCTTACTCTTCGTGCCCTGGTGCACTGCGGTCGGTGGCGCCGCGCTCTTGTTTCCAAGCTACGTCGAGTTGGTCGCCTTCCGCACGGGATACCTCGAATCTCCGAAAGGCGTTCGACGCTTCGCGCATTGGGCCGAATGCGGTCAACAACACGTCATGATCTTTCTCGCTTCCCTGATCGCCATCGTCTGGTACGATCTCGCCTTGGGGCTATCGTTGACGAGCATCGTGCTGTCGCGTCTCGTGTTTGTGTGGCACCGTTTCGAGGTGGATAAGAGCATCCCGCTCGGGGAGAACGACCAACAAAGTTTGTATCTGGTGATGACGGGCCTGGCGTTCACGGATGGTACTTTTATTGCGGGCGGAATGAAAGGCGAACGGACAGTGAGTCAGCCGGGCGACTCGGTAGAAGAGGTTGTGGTCGCTGGCACCTGATGTGACGTGCGCGTGTCGCTACACGTAAGAATAGATATCCCAATTTCAATGTACATCACGCACAATCTGTACTTGTATGCCGTCGTTCGTAGTATGTCGCCATCCGATCTAATGGGTAATAGAGCCTCGCTCGGCGATCTAACTTTGTCGAGAGTCATCAGTTCGTTTGTACTGGAGGACTTGCGGGCCTCTGTGCTACTTGCACCTTTTCTGCTTCTTTCATTTGAGTCGCCTTTGGGGCGAACCTAAGATCACAGTGCTCATTGAAGTTTTTCCTGCGTATCAGTTGTTTTCGCTCCGCGATAAAGGGCCTTCTGACGAACTTCTCCGCTTGCGCCGCGTCACGGTCCGGCTGTCGTCCGAAATTAGCAATCATGCCAGAACCTCATCATCCGCATCACTATCATCCTCACCAACTTTACCATCCTCATCATCCTCATCCACCTCGTCGATATATCATCTGCCCCGGTAGTACACTGCCAGTCTGCCAGCGCGAAGTCGGTGACGCTGATGATCCAACACTCTAGAATAGCGGCGGTGATCCGATGAACCCTTCTTGCGGCGAATGCATTTTTTTCTTGCTATGCGTGTAGGACGCACGCACCACAAAGTGTAGCTTCTCTACGGCATCCTGCAGAGTGGTTGCTTGCCATAGCCGCTGGGTTACACCATGACCGAAATGGCAAATGGTATTGCCGATCCGAATGGTAACTTTGATGGCACACAACAGTGTAACACAAATCCGTACGTTTCAGAGGCATTACTACGTCACACCATTCACGCCCGCAGGAACTGGATATATGTACCCACGTACAAGGTATGGACCATTTGGTCGCTCTTTCCCTTTCTGCGCCAGCCCACTTTCCGGTGTGAACCATTTTCGGTCATGCCTCCGGAATTCATCTTTCCGTTGACAGACCCTCCTGATGCGGTCGCTCCCGCATCACATGAGACCATACTCGTGGCATGCACACCTTAAGCTAGTATCACATGGTGATCTCCCGCTGCTGAAACCGCCTGATGAAGCTTATTTTTGCTTGGCTCGCGAACCACCGACTGTGTGGTACGTGTTCCAGTGATTAAGCCCGAGTAAGCATACTGAGCGATGGCAGACTGCACGTTCGTGATACGATCTACATGCGTGTAAAAATGGGCACACGCAGAAACGTATTTGTAGGCATCGTCTCGGCCCCCCTTCTCCCCACATACCTCTGCCGACATGTATTCACCTAGGATTTTCATTTATGCTCTCCTGTCTCTCTTTGGACTTGGTTCTGCTCTGCATATCAGACACAGCGTAGCTTACTACGACCCCACCGCATGGGGCGGCTCCATGCTTGACAGCGCAGGAGATGGCTATGGGGTTGAACCTTTGAACGTTCGGCCCGAAGTTTCTTTATGTGTGTTATCCATTTACTAACGAGTGCCCAGGTGATCATCTCTGGCCTTAGTTCCGCAGACGTTCTGACAGATGATGGCATCCTATGCTCGTGCCATTGGATTGTGCGCAGTCCCGCATCTCTATCGACGTGATGAGGAGTTCATTGTCGCTTATGATCAGCTCGATGGAATGCCTTGCGATTCACCTCGGAAACCCTCAGTCCGCAAACCTTGGCGATGGAAATGGCTGGCTCAACCAAACGTACGAATTCCGTCAAGACTACGGAAATGCCGATGTCGGACGTGCCTCGAAAGTGCTATCGGTGGTAATCACTTCCGGTAGGTCGTCGCGCCTCCGTAGGACGTGATGGTGAACCAAGATAAAGGGTGTATCGGCAAAATGACCCTTCCGCTGACAGCGAAGCGCTGTTTCTAGCGTGCGTCTTGCATTGGCGTCGTTCTTGATTTTTTCATCATTCAGAATGACAGGGTATCCAAGGAAGAGGTTGGGGAAGCCGTTTGCACGAAACGCGTATACCTCTGGCTCACATCTCCATCAGCCTGCCACGGATAACCATGACATCGTCCCAGACGGATACGATATTGGAAGGTAGGTAGTTCGACACAAAAATCCATGATCTTACTCATTCTGTCAGGGATGAATTGGTAGCGGGAGCAGGTGGTCAGACAAGCTACGAAGGCGTTTCCTACGCCACTGTAGCTCAGAATATTATCGGCTTGCTTGCGCCAGGGTCTACGGGTGTCAACCATGGCGAGCAGTTGTGAGCCATGTGTCATGCTTTTCTCGCACTGATTCCCGCTCCAGGAATCTCCCAGGACGGAATCGTGACGCTCTTGACGGTTACCATCGTTTGAAGGGCTTCTTATCTCCTATTTACTGTGCTCGTTTTGTCAGGCTTCCAAATTTTGGATTCAGTGGTTTCATTTTATTTGAATTCTATTATTGGTGTACGCTGTTCATCATCACAGCGGTGCTGCGAGAACGAATGGGACTGTGCTTGACATCAGATGTTGAAGCTGTCAAATTATGCCACAACAGCCAGGCTAGATGTCGTTTGTGATACAATAACTTCCCTTTCACACAATCAACCAAGGCGCCCTTGAAAGAATTATATGTCCCTTCGAACTTGTCCAATTCACAAGGCCACGGTTTTCCGTGAAAGCTGGTACATCGTTCTTGCGACGCGCCTACTGTGAACCGCACGGCAAGGGTATTGGTCGAGTCTGCAGGGTGATCGCAGTCTAAATGAACTAGCCAAAACCCCTGACATGCCCGTCGTCCGAATACGCGATCCGATGCGACCAATATGCGTCGGGACCACGACAAACATTCTTGGCTTTGAAAACTTCGTGCACGTCGATCGACATCAGCAAGGCAGTCGCTGCGTCTCCGGGGGCATGTTTTGGAAACGCGAGGTCGATGCACGACAAGCGATCCCTTGTGAGTCTGCTGAATAAGCCTTATTTTCGTCGTCCCGTCGTCAGGATCGACGATGGAGTTTCGGACAAGGTTGACGACCATAAGGCGCCGATGGAAAAGTCCATCGTGGGAAAGGCGGAGGTTGCCGGCTTTCGCGGGCAACGTGAATGCTTGTACAAGAGTTGATCGCGTGACTTCTGTGGTAGGGTGAAGAACGCTATAGAAGACTATGATGTGGGTTCTTGTAAGCAGAGGGGTCAAAAGTCTGCAAAGTCTGAAGGCAGGCTCTGGAGGTAAATCATCCTGACGATCAATGAGCGCAAGGCGACTTGTCGATGATATTGTATGCATACTAGTGCTTGGCGATGTGGAGGGAATTCGTAAAACTCTTGCGTCTCCACATCGAGAATCAACTCTAGATTCCCAATGTGTAGAAAGGACGTGTGACCGCCACGCAGGTACAGAGTGAGATGTTCACTTGGTAATCGGAGCCATGGTTCATACGGAATCCCAAGAGCTTCCTGAAGAAAAATTAAAACGAAAAAATGAGCAAGTTTTGACGGCCGTCTTGGTGTCGCGCGTACCATGGCAAACAATTTGGTTTTTTCATCAGTGGCGATAGGAAATAATATATAGAAGACCGGACCTTCGATAGACACAAGAGAACATATGTCCCATGCTGAGATTGGTCCATCATGTTCACACAATACTTGTTGGAAAGACGGCGTCGCCTCCGAGTCGAGATCATGCGCCACAAACCGTCTGGAAAACTTGCAGGTAACGTGCCATTTTCCATGGGTGATTTCTGGCGTTAGCGCTGGTAATCCATACGGTAGCAGAATCTGCACGATCGGGCCGTATCGTATGGGCTGCTTTATCCACGTTCGCGCCAGATGTTCAGACTTGGTCAAGGCGCGCTCGAGAAAGTGGACAGATTGGGATGGAAATGGGCCCTGCGGTCGAGGCAAACGTGAATTTGTATACAATGTCATCCAAAGGACCGGGGAGTAGCTAACGTCGTGAAATTGTTTCGAGACCTAGGAAGTGGCGATGAATCGAGAATGATCTCTGAGAGCAAGATGGACCCGGTGCAAGCTTCCATCTCTTGCGGTGGTGTTTGCGGGAGTATACCTTCGGAATCTTCCGGTAGACTCGAATAGTTATCAAGGCGGGAGTGAAGCCAGCTGCTAACCGTAATCAGCCAGCGTCTCACGAAGAAGAGCCTCAAAACAGACGTGAGTATGTAAATCCTAAGTTCAAGACTCAGGTCATCTTGCGAGTCTATCGCCTTTATATACGTTCTAGCTAAGGAGTCAGGTCCGGAACTCCGAACTGTGATAACAGTCCCACCTTTCTAAGACGTTCGGAGAGGAGCGGGCGGAGTTTTAAATTTTCGGAACAAAATTCTCTAGAGAAGTTTCTGCAGCGCAATTTGAAACCCAGCTGACCAGAAATGTCTGGGTACAAGACTTATGAGGGGCAGGTATGGACAAAACGTTCCCATTGGGGATTTGCT
>JBBPSZ010000634.1:0-10016 GCA_038093835.1 Strobilomyces confusus
CTCAGCACATGGTTGTTAGGACTGATGCAACAAAATACGTATTTGACTACTTCAACTCGATCGGTTTTCCTGGTCGCGTCACACGCACGAAACGCATCGATTTCTCCGGTGTTCCCTCAGCGGAGCTTGGCGCCGAGCTGTGTCGGGAATAAAGCTGCTCCTGCGTCTCGCTCGACACAACGCGACCCAGTTCTTCCCACAGCGTCGTCTCCAGTCTCTCCAAAACGGACACGTCGACACCCACAACTGGGGGATCCCACGGAAATATAATTCCATGCGTCCCTGGAAGCTGGAACTGTGCGCCTAAATGTCGGCCGAGCCAATCACAGCACCAACAGTACTTTTTGCTGACAGCAATGGCTGCTTTCCCGGCTTCTGCCACCTATGGCGCATGTATTGATACTCAGCATCTTGTTGTTAACCAGAAAAAGGCTGAAGTGGAACGCACGGGCTCGATGAGATCCCGCAGTGGTTGTGCATTCTCAATTTCTATCGCCGCGCCCTGACCTGCCCCCATCAATTCAGCTCTGTAATAATTCACGAGACCCATGAGGATGGCCTCCGCGTGCACACAACCAGTAAAATTGTTTGAATAGCGTCTTATCAGCGTGGTCGTCAGGTCATCGCGAGATACCCGCAACTCTGGGAACCGGGTAAGAAGTGTCTCAGAAACTTGAGGAAGACTCAAAACAGTCGACGGAGAGGGAGGCACTTCTACAAGGACAATTTGCAGGTTCCTCAAGAGCTCCGCGATCGTTGCATCCTCGGTGAGACTATGTACCGCAGCGTGCCATGCAACAAGCGTCTTAAGATAGCGATAGACTTGCTGACCCTTTGTTTCATCTGGCTCTTGCACGAGCTCATCGGTTTCATCATCTGTATTGGTTTCGTCAGGATCACCTGGTGGATAGAAGGCAAGCTCACCGGACTCGTCCGTCGCTGTGATAACACGTCATGATCAGCTGTTATCCGTAGCAGGCTAGTATGAAACACTTACAATCGCTCCTGGCCTCAGGCATGAATGTGGTTGCTACCCCGGCCATAATGTTTGTCTTCGTTAAAAGACTTTCCACGACCCCGGCCCAGCTGATGAAATATTCGAGTGTGACACACATTGCATTTAAACCTCTCATCGCATCTGCTTTCGTCTCCGGCCCACCCTGCGTGTTGGCCGACCGGACGGCTGCGATCCAACCGTGAATGCCTTCCATCATATTTTGTAGCACCGTGGCCCAGGCCTGCTTCGAGTCATCTGAGAACTCCCACTGGGTTTCCTCTCTGACCTTTCTGGACTTGATTGATGGATTATCTGGGAAAGCGAGTAGCCAATCGGGAACATCGACCCACTTGCAGGGGATCTCTGGGTGATCCGAAGACCAGTTACTGATCACTTCATGCAACCACCTGCCTCCACACAACTTCTTGCCCTCCTCGAAACACGCAAGAAACTTCCAGTAACTTCGCGAGAGAAAGAAAAGTTCGAGAGACTCGATCTGACTATCGCGATCGTGCGCATGATGATCGAAAGCGGACAACGCAGCCCACACATCCGTGATATGAGTGGCGAGAGACACATTTGTTGGGCTGAGAAAGTGGTAAGACTCGCTGAATCTGGGAAGCGTTGAAAACCTACCCTTTTACAACGTCATCGAGCGAACGTTCAACTCTCTTGATCAATTTCACATAGAGGGTATTCGTAGATGGTGCGAGCAACCGATTCTGAGCAACAACCAAGGTCTTGACCCGGTTAGTGGCATCGATGGCACCGGTGACGGCGATGACTTTTTTTGCTTGATTGTCTTCCTTTTCGCCATACGTCAGCAGGGTGGCAAAGTGACGTAGGAGAGAAGGAATATCTTTGCCGCTCTTGGATGGTGGTTTCTGCAAGTTAAATCGATGAAGGAGGCTTGTAATGGTACGGATGTTCTTCCTAACTTCTTCGGGGTCTCTGCTGAGCGACATGGCGGCGTGTACTGCCAATATTATTGACCTTCCCTCTCACCGCTAGTGACGTCCCCAGTCGAAGAAGCCTCGATCAACAGACGTCCGGCGCGAAGTCGGTCATAAAGTCAGAACGCAGGTCGGTTCTCTCTGGCGGCGAGGATTCGTTTCACGCCAGCGACCTGCTGGCGGATGACTCAGATCACTGGTAGTACTAGGGGTCGATTGGTATAAGTCGACCAATTTAGAACTCCGACTCGGCAAATCGGCAGACCCTAGGGTTTGGGTCAGCTGATATGTACACACACCTAGCAAAATTCGGTAGTCAGTGTACCTCTATAGACATTTTTCCCGCTCCGACCGGCAACCCCTTGTCTTTGCCAATGACCTCCAATATCTTCACTGACTACCTGGCACAGGCCGCGTGGCAAAGAGCCACAATTGGCGGTGAGCCCCCTTGGAGAGCCCCGTCGACGAATCGCTCAACATTACCATGACCAAAGGACCGTGACCCCGAAGCTTCGAAGGCGATCCTGAATCAAGGACCTATGATCACACGCGAGCCACGTTCGATCGCACGTCCGCTTGGTCTGTTTCGTTTCGCGACAACGTCGCTCGATTGCCGTGAGGAACGAAGGGGATTTTTCACGACCTTGTCACCACCAGCACGCTATGTCGTCTGATTCTGTGGATATCAGCCTGCTCAGTGCCCAACGCTGAGCGACTGCCCGGGCGAGCCTCGAGCGTGCGCGGCCAAGAGAGAACCTGCCGACGTGGTTTTGTAGATTGAAAAGCTTTGGGTCCCGCCCACGGTGCAGTAAGCGGAGACAGTTAGGTTCGGGAGTTTTGCATGAGACATCTCGGCCCTCTTTCTCAGGTCGTTGACTCCCTGGCGGAGTGGATATCTGATATGACAGTGCCTAAACATCATACCATTATATATGGCGATGAGGGCCTGGGCGGCTGTGTTCTGCGAGGATCCGAGTCGGAAGAATACATACTTGACACCGCTCTAAATCGCACGCCGAGTTTAACTTAGCAATGACTGGATATTCTAGATCTCATCCTCGAGGTACGTCACGGAACAGACCCGCATCGGCTACAGTGATGTTCCGGGTGGTTCGGGCGTGTATCTACAGCATCGGGTTAAAGCAAATCCTCCGCCATGGTCGTGGTATCATAATCGTGGTCCATCGGTTCCTCGGGGAGACTGCGTCAACCAAGGCGCTTCTGCCGGGTTCGGCGCTCGTCATACGCCGTCTTCCAACGCTTCCATTCCTCCTCCCTCCCACCGTCAACCCACACCACCCAACCGTCCCTGATCTGCATCCAGGTCGCCACAGGGTGAGCAAGGATAGCGGCGCGCGCGCGCCCGAAGATCGAGAGTGGGCGCGCGTAGGGAAGTAGTTCCGTCAGGACGTAGTGTACGACGCCGAGACAGACGCCGATGCCTAGTCCCCAAATCACCTGACGTGGTGTGTGGTACAGCAGGTTCAATCTGACGGGGTGGCGTTCACATCCGGAGTGGTTCACATCGACGCGGACATACCTCGAGTATGCGACGAGGGTGACCCACGAAACGATGACCAGATAAACCGTGAATCTAAACGCCCGATCGAGGAGGGGATACCCGCAAGAGGCAAATCGATGGCGGAAATACATGTGGCAGATTAGGAACGCGCCAAAATAGCCCATATATTGGCTGTGAGATGACGGGAAGCCATATCCGCTCAGGTGGACGTCACTCCCTAGGTTGAAAGCCAGTCAGCGCTCGGTCACCTTGGAAGAGGTCACACACGTGCCGTTCGGGCGCTCTTCCTTGACGACACGTTTCAAAACCCAGTTGAAGGCTTCGGAGAGGAACTGGCCTGCCCACATGTTGATGATGGTGAGCTCGCGGGTTTGCACGGCGAGGGCGGCATAAGCGGGCTAGTTGAGGATTTCGTCTATTTGCGTTCGAGCAGCAGAACGGGATGGCGCCGGCGCACGCACCATGAGTAGGATGGGGCTCAACGTGAAGAGCGCCAAGACGAGAGAGGTATCCGAAGAAGCATCGTCTGGAAATAGCTGGTCAGCGCAATGATGGACGACGCTCACGGCTCACATAGAACATGCGTTAGGTCCAACGAAATTCTGTTTGCCATCGTCGCGGTAGAACAGCTTTCAGACGTCACGTGGCGATGACGGCAATGACTCGCCGGATGACTTAGACTCGCAGGTGACTCGAAGACGCGCACAGCCCGCCATCAGACTGGGAAAATGACACACACAGCAAGGCTGTCCTGGTTCCTCGATGCACCGCGTCTTCCTCCCTATAAAAATGACGCGTCCTAGTGCGTGAAAGGTGCTCTTCACCTTTACTCTCCTGCGCCTTATCCTCCGATGGCCTCGTTGCAGCAAGTCGTCGAGCAGCTGGTCTTGCTCGCAGCCAACGGTACCGACCCGGCGTCCACGACGTCCGCCTCGCGCGGGCCAATGCAACTCGTCACGAGCACCTTCAAGGTTCTTTTCTCCGCTTCTGCGTTGCGCGACTGGGCGATCCTCCTGGCCATCGGTAGTCTCTTTGAGACGGCACGCAGGTTGCTTGCCTCTCTATGGAGTGCCTTTACCAACGCGTTCTTCATCACCGCCGTCTTCGACGAATTCGACGATAGCTATCGTACGGCACCCGGTTCTGACCGCTTGATGCGCGCTGACTTTCGTCTGACAGAGTGGATGATGCTATGGTTGTCTAGGCATCCATCGTGGAGTGCGTCGCGTTCGTCCTTGACATCGTTGGCATCTCTGACCAGTCATCGCAGAATCAGCGAGGAACGTTCAAGTCAGCACTTCCAGTTCTGACCATGATGTGGACGTGTTGCCGACCGACTCAGACGTGATCTCGAGCACTCACTCCCGGAAAGTGACTTATATCCCAGCCGTGTCTGAATCATATACTATCTGGCACAATTACCGTTGGATGAGGATCACTCGTGTTCACGAATCGACTCAAGCTGGATGGTCCACCAGAGAATCCCTCGTAGTCAGGTGGGTTTCACCTACCCGCTTGATACATACATCGCCTACTCGGTTTCAGGATCATGACCCGCGATCACGGGATGCTTGCAAACATCCTCCGGGACGCAAAGAATCAGTACATTGAAGCTCAAAAGGACAGGATAGCCATCTATGTCTCGGACAAAATGAGCAGGTGCCGTATTTGAACGTTCAAATATGCCCTAGAGTACTGACTTTTCCGTGAAAACAGTAACTTCTGGAGGGAATTGGCTTCGCGTCCCAGGCGACTACTCAACTCCATTATCCTTGACCCCGGACTCACGGAGCTTGTTGTCGATGATGTTCGGGATTTCCTTAGCAGCAAAGAGTGGTACGCTGAGCGGGGGATTCCATTCCGCCGTGGATATCTACTTGTTCGTATCCTTGATTGCTCACACGGTTGCATCACTCACTCTGCTTCTAGCATGGAGCCCCAGGATCTGGCAAGACATCTCTCATCCACAGTATAGCAGGAGAGCTGGGTCTTGACGTGTACATCCTCTCACTCTCTCGTTCCGGACTAGACGACACAACTCTGTCCGAGCTCACCTCTGCTCTCCCAGAAAGGTGCATCGCGCTTATGGAAGACATCGATGCTGCCTTCCACCACGGTCTCACCCGCGAGTCTCCCTATACGCCACCTACTCAAACTCCCAACAACCCCGAGGGCAATCCCACCACACAACAAGGCGCTCAGCCCGCACCCAACGACAACCGCGTCACCCTAAGCGGTCTCTTGAACGCCCTTGATGGAATTGGTGCGCAGGAAGGGCGCGTACTGTTCGCGACGACGAACAAGTACGGTTCGCTCGATCCGGCCCTATGTCGTCCCGGTCGGATGGACTTGCACATCGAGTTCAAGCTCGCAAGTCGGTACCAGGCCGAGGAGCTGTTCAAGCGATTTTTCGCTCCTTCGTCGCCTGCCCCGGTGCCTGCCTCCCAGAGCAAATGTTCGGAAAAGCGTGAGAACGGACTCGATGTGGACGTGAGAGAGGACCCGCTCATCGATCTGTCTGAGTCGCGGTCACAGACGCCTCCCGCGACGTCGACTCCGATCTCGTCCCCGCCGTCCCCGTCGCCACCATCGACCCCCTCCCCCTCCCTTTCGCTCATCGAAAAGACGGAAGACGGCGAGAGTGTAGACAACGTTCTTCCAACGTCGGGACCGACGTTCGTCGGCCTCGTGCACGGCGGGCGTGCACCGACCCTCTCGCGCGATCAAATCGAGGCGCTCGCGGCCCAGTTCGCGCTTGCCGTGCCTGAGCGGCAGTTGTCGATGGCGAGCCTCCAGGGCTTCCTGATGATGCACAAGACGAGGCCGTTCGCGGCTGTCGCGGACGTCGGCGCGTGGGTGGAGAAGGAGCTGGCGAAGAAGGCGTCGTGAACGGGTTGAGGATCGTTCGTCTTCGGCAATGTACACTAGTTGCAATCACGCGGATGCACATCGATGCAAGCTTGGTACATGGGATCAAACACGAGTGAAACGGTCGGGCTGGGGAGGTCGATATCGCTTTTTGGAAGTATCAACGAAGAAAGTCGACTGCGCTCCGTTCGTCCGGCAGCTCCGGTAGACCTTGCATCAAAACTGAAGACGGGCGAGATACCAGAGCCTAGAATCGCACGACCGCATGTCGCAACTCTCGTGCTGCTCGACGCTCTGGGGACGTCCTTTGCTGTATCCACGTCGTCTAGATTTGGGCTCGGTCAAGACAGACGCACTCGCGGAATCCTCTGCTATAAGTATAGCCTATCCGTGACTCTCGGAGAGGTTCCGGGTTTGACTGGAATCACGCAAGTATAGGGATCTCGATCGACGTCGACGAAAGAAGTACTGTCGGGCTCGCTAACAATCGTAGCGACGACTTCTTCGTACAGTTCTCGAGGAGGGCCTCCGTTCCGGCCGAATCCGCCCGTCTTAGTACCGCCCTCCGTCCAACAGAGACAAGACCGGGGACACTGTTGGCTTCGTCTGTACTTGAGATCAACAAAAACCCAAGATTCCTGGGCACCAATACCCACTGGTTGGCAGACCGAGAAGACGGCGCTAACGAGTGGACCGGAGCGACACACGAGACAAAACAGCGCCCGTAGCTCTAAAAACAGAAACGGGTTCCGAAAGTGACTCTGCCGGCCCGGGAGAACACGAGAAGGGCGCAGGGACCCGCTGGTTTGGAAAACCACGCAGAGCCAGAATCAGTGCACACGTTGAATCAGACGGGCGGAACAACGCCCGATGTACTTACTACTCATTGGGCATGAATTGCAATGCGTGACGCGTCCTCTTTCAGTGAAATTGATTTCTCCAGGCTGACGGCGCCTCCGAAGCGCTCAGCGAGTCAGTAATGCATGACCGGTACCGTCGAGCGAGGATTGAATTGCCTCCTTGAACAAATAATTTGTAGAGATCCGACAGCGAGCAACCGAAGTCGCTCAGCCGTGTTGACTTGTTTGAGTGGCCCTACGACGTCTTCTTCCAGCGAAAGTGACCTCTGCAGGTCGCTGTCGATTCGCTATAGGCGGTCCGGAGACGTCGATGACCCTAAAGAGATCGACTTCGCTGAGAATCTCGACTAGCAAACCTCGACAAATCATTGTTGGCCGCTATGAACGATTCGGAGATGTCGCTCGCATAACGATGTCGGCTTGGCTGAATGCCCGTCGAGGATGAGTTGAACTACTTCATCGAACAAAGACATCATAGGCTCTCTCCAGGTCATCAGGGTCTTCAGAGCGTCGATAGCGACTGAACGAGCGGCCGTTGTTCGACCGTGAAGCCTTATCTGAGTCGTGAGGTGCGAGCCACACTGAATGCTTGGATATCTATATCGTTTTCTCCAGGTCGAGGCAGTTGCGAAAGTCCTCACAGCCTCGAGTTAGCAAGGAGTTGCTGACGGTGCAGTATCTGTTTGTGGTACACTTAGTCCTCGACCAGGTGTTTTGGTCTTGGCCTATTTCGGTCATCAACACGGCAAGGAAGAGATATGCCAAGAGGTAGATACCGAATGCGTTGGCAGGTCGATGGGCATTATATAGAAGCTAGAACGCTGAGAGCCGGAATTAGATAGCGTGGGTTAGGCTGTGGCTGACAGCCCGAATTTCATGAATCTCAGACAGAGACGAATTCAATTCCATCCAGCAAGATCTCACAAGTGCACACCATGCTCGGTCCTGAATGCAGCATGACATTCGTGATCCCTACGCCTACCAGTCATACAAACAACCAGGTATCTCTGTAAGTCTAGATGTACTTTGATCGAGGAAGCAACTTGCAATTATGTTACGGCCTAGTAAAAAGTGGTAAAGTGTATATGCAATTAGGCGACTGGAGCACGGGCGTATTTCCTGCGGAACTTGCTGTCCACAGACTCGAGGTAAAAGTCGCCGGGCCAGATGTTATCGACCGAGCCTTCGGGCGTGTAGTTGACCGCGTTATGGTTCTTCTCGCGTAACTGGATCGAGCGTGGTGAGTGTCACTTCAAGCAGACGGACGTAAAGAGATGCTCACTGCGAGCGCGTCGACGTATTCTTGGCAAGGCACGAGCTTCATGCTCGCCAACCGCTTGAGAAGGTCCATCTTCTCCTGGATCTCTGACGTGTCACCCTTGACACGGAGAGTGAAGAAACTCGAGGCGCAACCACTTCCGAAAGCAAACATGCTCAGGCGCTTGCCCTTGAGCTCGGCGGGCTCGACGGAGGAGAGGAGGGAAGCGAGACAGCCGTAGAGGGAAGCAGTGTACATGTTGCCCAGCCGTTTGGAGCATTTCATGGTTGGCTCAACCTTCTTTGCGTAGGTAGCCTTGGAAGCGGCGATGAAGGTCTTTTCGAGGTTCTTGTCGGTGAGCGTTGCGGTGTAGGAGGAAGCAAGGATCGCCTCGGGAGAAGGAATGTTGGCGAACTGAGGTGCGGAGGGAGAGTTGACGAAGTCGTTGTAGACCAAACGTCCGTAACCCTTCTGGACTTGCTTGCCGTAGGGGGCGTGGAATACAGCGTAGTCGACGTCGTCGAGAGAGAAGCCCTTGTCGGATTTGCCATTGGCGAAACCATTAGCGAGGTGGAGTTTCTTCGCTTTGGCGGTCTTCTCTCTGAAACGTGCGTAGGAAGCATCGAGAGCGGAGATGTAGGTGGTGACGGAAACGGGTCCGTCGACCTCGGGGTACTCGGAATCCAGTTTGGGTTTGTAGAAGTCATAGGTGTTTGTCATGTGGTTGCCGTGAATGGCTGGGAAATGAACGTCAAGCGGGGCAACGACCAAACCGGACAAGACGTACGTTCGATGACGACCGGTGCGTTCGGACCGATGAGAAGGGCACATGCACCGGCACCGCCAGCAGGTCGTGCAGCACCCTCGGCATAGATCGCGATATCGCCAGCAACGACGATAGCGTTGCGACCGTCCCAAGAAGTGGACTCGATCCAGTTGAC
The DNA here is from genome assembly GCA_038093835.1 of Strobilomyces confusus. Taxonomy (NCBI): domain Eukaryota; kingdom Fungi; phylum Basidiomycota; class Agaricomycetes; order Boletales; family Boletaceae; genus Strobilomyces; species Strobilomyces confusus. The sequence continues at coordinate 9,400 of JBBPSZ010000634.1, forward strand.
GGCGTTGAAAAGGGCGGCAGTAGAGCCGTAGCAGGCGTTTTTGGAGTCGATGCCCTCGATGTCAAAGTTGCCAGACCCTGCAAAGAGGTCCATGAGGGTAGTCTTGACGGACTTGGACTTGTCGATGATGGTCTCGGTGCCGACATCGAGACGACCGATGGACTTGGGGTCGATGTTGTACTTTTGGAGAAGGCCGTTGACGGCTGTTGGGGGAAACTGGTTAGTACGCGTGCTAGACGTAATAGGACGTGACGCGCCGTTGAGGGCAAAGGAGTTGATGTCCTCGCGGTCGTCGCAGCAGGCCATGTACTCCTGACCGAGGCCAATGGTGTACTTTCCGGCAGGGACGCCGTCAAAGACCTCGAGTTCAGCCTCGGAGATGCACTGAGACGGCGCAAAGTGAGCAAACGAGGGGATGTCGCGTGAACAACACGTACCCTGCGGGGGAAGTAGACCTCCATGGCGAGGATACCGACGTCCTTTGGGCGGGGCATGGAGTATTCTTCGGAGACGACGGAGACGGGGGGGATGGCCATGGCTGAGAAGAGAAGAGACTGGTGAAGGTAGAGTTTGGGGGGAGAGGGGGATTATATAGGTGCAGGGCTCGGGACAAGGTT
>JBBPSZ010000635.1:0-10001 GCA_038093835.1 Strobilomyces confusus
CTATGGGAAGGACGCCTGAAGCAGATGCTGATCAGTTTGGGTGTTATCTCGGACCTGTCAAACCGGTCGAAACCCATCAAAGCCATCGGACTCGAACTATCGTATTTTAGCACAGGCTAACGCTTTCACATGCATCCAGAGTTGTCTGCAGTGGTTAAACCGCGACGAATAAAAGTTAGTAACGTATGGTACATACACCCCAATTCAATGAGAACAAAGTACAGGTATGTCAAGCGTGACGGAGCAGGGATGAAGTGGGTATATGCATGTAACTAGATGCGACGAGATGAAGTTTATTTATCCGACCGAAGAGCAGGAACGTAGAGCGAGTATTCAAACAATTATAGCAGTGCGGATAGATCAAGACATGAGCCACAAGTCGAATTTCAGGACGAAATGGTAGAGTCTTTGGCGACAGGAATCGTCTGTGTGCGCGAAGCTGGGAGCCCACCGATTGTCCGGGCCAACCTAGAAATCGCTTCGCCGGTTATGACTGGGCGAGTGCCGTGTGGTGGTCGCGAGCCTGCACCCCCGGCAGGTGTGGAGCGATTGCGAGCGTGAGTGTAAACGTTTCTCCCAAGCGGCGAAGAGGCGCCCGATCGACCACGTTGATGAGAAGTACTCGACTGCTGTTGGCCGGCTCTACCTTCCGTCTGCGAGCGTGAATGGGTGCGGGGGACAGTGGATGTGATGTTGCTGGACAGGAGGCTAGGGGCTGAATGTGACTCGGGGAGCGCAGGTACGGGGGCATGGATCGAAGCTGTAAGACCGCGTTCGCTGGGGGAGGTGCTAGACACCCTCTCCAATGCAAGACGTTCGTCCGTGGACGGCGCGTGCATTGACTCGGACAAGCCCTCGGTCTTTGTCGTGAGTGTTTCACCGTCAGCAGACATGAGAGGTTTAGAAGGGAGGCTGGAAGGTTTACTGACGGAGCTACCCCGGGCGCGCAAACTCTTCGTGGCTGCTACAGGTTTGGGTGGAAGGGAGGGGTGTAAAGGGGGCTTTCCATCCAGAGTAGGTGAAGACGATTCTTCCGCACCTGCACACTCTATGATGCACTGTTCCACAGCTTCCTTGGCACTGGCCGAAGCGACGGGTCCTTGCGTAGGACTAGGCAAGAATGTGGGGTAGATGGACGACTCCTCTACTCGCTCGGACCGAGCCTCGTAGGCATCCATTTCTCGCTCTTCTTCTGGGTGAACTTCTGAGTTCGGTTCCGGCAACGGTCTAAGTGTATCAGCGAGGATCGGGGAGATTTCCTCACTCTTGTCTTTATCGTGGATTGCATTCGTGTGAGTCGTCGTAACGCCCCAGTCGTCAAGATCTGGCAGGGAATCATCTTCATCACCAGCCCAATCGATGTGACTACCGGGAGTAGTTGGGCGATTTTCGGCCATCGCGACGGCCCTGACACGCTCCACTAACGCATCGAAGTCATGGCGAATCTCCGCCTCGTGAGCAGCCGCGAGATGTGGTGGAACATCCTTGCGTATGAGTGTCTGAGATGCGGGGGTGGAACCAGTTCGTGACTTTTGTGATTTGATAGCAGCAGGAAGGGGTGGTTTAGAGGCTGCAATGACGCCCTTTCCTGACTGAGCGTGGCGGCGACGGCTAGATCGAGAGGGAGTAGGCGGAGCCGTCTGGGAAGTTTCGGATGGAAAAGTAGGGGCGACTACGACGGCAGGGACACTTCGAGGTGGTTTGCGAGAACCCGATTTAGGCCGGGCACCGTGCTCTGCGGATCCGTTGACAGCCTTCTCTGACGCACCGTTCGGTATCGTAGTGATGGAGGTCGGCGCGGGAGGCTTGCGCGGAACAGAGGTCGTTTTTGAGGACGGAGATGGCGTGTTGTTGGTGATATCTGGTTGACTGTTGCCTCTTTGGCCCGAGTTAGCTGGCGGAGGACCTCCGCCTCGACCGCCCCTGACACTACCACCTCGTCCACTCTTTCCTCGACCAATTCCACGAAAAGCTGAGCCCGGTTCGCCTGTCCTCAGGCTGCCCCAGTCTCTGGTGCGAGGAGAGCCTTGGGCCGATGGATTTGGGCTGCTTGGTGCGGTTCGGGAAGCTGGCGCGGACATCTATTCAATCCACGGCACTACTGAGTGCACGAGGTTTGGGGGTGCTGTTGATATACACGGGGCTGAATCAGCGTTGCTACAGATGAACGGGAGCGAGACTGACTCGGCAACTTTTGGCACGAACGAACGCCTGGAACGTTTTCTTTTATCCTGTACAAGTCTGGTCGCGAGGAAACTGCGTTGGCAATGACAAGTTACTGTCGAGGTTTTGCCTTTTGCAAGGCCAAACACGGCAAAGCAAGAGAACGCTTTGACGCGTCGCTGAGACGTCTCTCAACGACTGCATCCAAAATGTCTAAAGCATCCCAGCCCGAACTCAAAAAGGTCTGTCTGCTTTGGGTTCACGCGCACCTTTCTGACTCTTGTAGTTTATGGACAAGAAATTGTTCGTTCATATGCAGGGTGGTCGCAAAGTCAGCGGCACTTTGCGCGGCTACGATCTATTCCTCAATCTTGTGATCGATGATGCCCTCGAGGAGACGACTCCCGCCCAAAAGCACCCAATCGGCACGGTGGTAGGCTTGAGTCTCCCTTCGCCGTCCGATCCCATTTTCATACTGTTGTCGTAGGTGATTCGCGGTAACAGCGTAACTTCTATGGAGATCTTGGAGGCCACTCGATAGACTGATCTAAGACACGCTCGTCAAATGGATAGTTTGTTTCTCCAGCGCGACTGTCACTGATGTCTCCTTATGGATCCACGCGACCAGCATCAGGCGAGTTGTACCTCATGTCGCTGTATGGCTAGTCAAAAAATTTCGAGGAATATTCAAACAGTTGCCGGTCGAGGTCGTTGTCTGTAACTTTTAATATTTATGTACGTGGGTCGACCGCTCGATTGTCATCAACTCTTTCTTCTTGCTCCCTTAAGTTGGCACTCGCGGGAGGCATGGCATCGGTTGCAACGAGGTACAGTGATGTGATTACTGGCAAGCGTGAAGAAGATTCTATACACAGGACTCGGACCTGGTGATTCAGTCACGTTCAGGTGCACGTCGGCGTCTCTGATTCAGAATCAGAATCAGAATCAGAGGTACTCTGCGGTCTCGGGAAAGTTCTTCGCAAGTGCCTCATTCAACAGCCGGCGATAAGACTAGGAGAAACGGACGATGAGGGACGCAACTGTGAGCTCAGCTGAGCAACTCACGTCAATGGCGGTTATCTTTCCATTCATGAATTGGTTCTCGGTTGCAGCCCTCTCCAACCTTTCCTTTGTGAGTTGCATCGGATTTCTTGCGTTGTCGATGTCTTGTAGAACTTGGAACGGGATCATGGTTCGAATGTTCTGGGCCATTTCATCGATCGTCATGAGATGTTGAACTACCTCATTACTGAAGTGAACAAGGCTCGTGAACGGTGGTAGATTACAGAGGCTTCCAGCGACATACGCTCGAAGGCCAACCTGCTTTCCTCCACCTGGCTTATCACGCTCCCTGGTGGTGTCGTTGATGACCGTTGTGCCCAGATTGTACAGCGCATTGGCGAGCCCGTGTAACTCGAGCTCTAGATCACCCTGTAGTCCTGGAGGTGGAGGGGACTGTGATGCTCGCGGTGAATCAGGCGCATTCGCATCCATGGACGTCGCGTACAAAGGCAGACCGTTACCGAAACGAGACAGTACAGTACATAGGGTTAGGGTTAGAAGCGAGGAGGAGCGAAAAAAAAGATGGCCTGCCCAGCCAGAGTGGCCATGGCAGGACTGGAAAATATTGAGACAGTGCATGAGCCGAAGCCCATACAAGCCGCAGTTACCCTCTGTGTGGACAGGGTCGCCGTGCTATGGAAGGTCCCAACGGCCCGCACGCCCGGGTACATGAAGGGGCACACGCCATCAAGGTAAGTATGAGGTGTTCTGTTGTCTCCGCTCGCCTTATATAGCCCTGGCACTTGCGCACGGACCAGTTCGTGTTTCTGTTTCCGAAAAAGGTAGCTGACACTAAGACGACGTCGCCCCTTGGGATTGTGCCAATGAGTGGACTGGCAGACGAGCTTCTGGCAGATCTCGACGGCCTGTCGGACAATGGCAGCGCGGACTATGAAGAAAACCAAAACGCGTCCGCCCCGACTACCAGCTCGGCGCCGAATGCATTGAAGCGCAAGGCCGATAGGGACTTGGACATATCTGAAGGCGAAGGAGAGTCAGAGGAGGAGGAAGACATGGCGGGAGAAGGATCGGGCGGCAGTCTTGTGCTTGAGGGTGGCGTCAAACCGGCAGAGGAGCTGGACGCTGAGGACGTGCGGCAGATGGATCTGGGTGGGATAGAGGACGTCCGCTCGATCGCCAAACTAGAAGGCAGCAAGAAAATGTCGGATATATTGAAGGTGAGCACCTTCCTGTCTGACAGTTCCAATCCATTTTGACGTTGCATCATGTAGGAAATTGGGAAATACCAAGTAAACCCTAGCTCAGCAGATGCAATGTCGCTCCCTGCCCACCTGAACCCAGAGTACACTCTCATCGTTCAAGCGAACAACTTGTCCGTCGATATTGACAATGAGATACTAGTTGTGCATAAAGTACGTTCGAATGGTCCCGGTTTCCACGTCTGCTCAACCTGTGTCAAGTTCATCCGTGACCATTATGCGCCAAAGTTCCCCGAACTGGAACAGCTAATTCAGGACCCTACTCAGTACATGCGAGCGGTGCGCATTCTTGCCAATAACGAGGTTGGTTAGATGCATCCACGACCCATTACCCTTCTCAGCCTCCTCCCTTAGGATCCCACAAAGGCTGATTTAACGGGCGTGCTACCTGCTGCCGTGATCATGAGTGTATTGATCACGGCCACGACGAGCTCAGGTCAAGCCCTTTCAGAAGCGCAGTGGAAGGCCGTCGAGCGAGCTTGTGACTTGGCCGACCGTTTGGAGGAGACGCGCAAAACTGTGAGCCATATCCTTTCATCCAATGCTTCCCTCACCTTTCTATCGCAGATATTCATGTACGTCAGCTCAAGAATGAATGTTCTTGCTCCCAACCTATCAGCTATTGTTGGTACCACTACAGCCGCCAAACTACTTGGTGTCGCAGGTGGCCTTGGACCCTTGGCCAAAATGCCATCATGCAACGTTCATGTCAGTCAAGTCACGACCTTTTACTTGGTTATTCGTCTCATCACACCTTTCAACAAGCTGCTTGGTGCTCAAAAGAAGGTTGCGCTAGGATTCTCCACAGTTACCCAGCGGCGGCACACAGGCTTCGTGTTCCAAAGCGACCTAGTGCAGCAAACGCCCCCAGAGTGTCAGATCAAGGTGCAACGAACTGTGGGTGCGAAATGTGTCCTTGCCGCTCGCATGGACCTTGAACGAACTCGTAGAGACGGTAAGTACATTCCGAGTGCAAGTCAATGTGTATTGACCACCGTCCAGGGTCGTACGGTCAGGACCTCCGTGATAAAATCGAGAAGCATATAGACCGTCTCGCAGCCCCGCCACCCGCCAAAATCACCAAAGCACTACCTATCCCCAACGATGGACCGAAAAAGCGGAGAGGAGGGAAACGGTCTGTCTCGTCATTTGTTTTCTTTCAGTCGGACTGATGTTTTGTTCTCAGGGCGCGCAAGGCCAAGGAAGCATATGCTCAGACCGAGCTGCGTAAACTCCAGAACCGCATGGCATTTGGCGAGGCTGAGGAGGAGGTCGGCGCATTCGACCAGACGAAGGGGCTCGGCATGATCGGGGTCGGAACGGGCAAGGTCCGGGCTGGACTCGGGGAGGCCAAGAGTCGGGGTGAGTCAGCATCCCCTGCGGTCCTGACCCTCTTCGTTGAGCTTGGCGATGTCGACAGCGAAATTGTCCAAGGTAAATAAACTGCGGACGGCCGCGCTGACTCGTGCGGCACAAAGCGCCTCGACGACATCAGGAACGGCCACGTCGCTGACCGTAACTCCAGTGCAAGGCTAGTCGCTGCTCGTCATGATTGTCTGATATCCCGCTCTGACCTGATCTTAGGCTTCGAGCTGACAAATCGTGCCGCGGCAGCTCAGCGGGTCAAGGAGGCCAACGAGCGATGGTTTGCAGCCGGAAGCTTCTCGTTCGTGGGGCAGAAGGGGAATGCGAATAAAGGATAGCTAGCTTAGATACGGACCCCGAGCATCCAGATATTGTCAACCTCACAGCGATTTAATGCTAATTGAAGGCATGCATGGGGATGTAAATACACTGTATCCGTTTCACGACACTAGGAGAGCATAAAAGGCGCATAGCTGGGATACAAAGCACGTCTCTGGCATAAACGGAATAAACGTCAGGAGCTGCGTGCTTATGATGATTGAGTAACATGAGCTGTGGCAGTAGTCTCCCCTGTTGCGGAGCTCTGGGTGACATCGATATAGCCAGCCTTTTTCGGATCAGCCAGCTTGTTCCGTTTGGAACGGTAGTCCCGAATGGCAGAACGGATGGCGTCTTCGGCCAACACTGTGGGAAGTGGCGCATATCAGATAAGCAATATACCCACCGTGGTGAGAAAGCGCGCACTTGAGCAGTGAAGTTTCACGGGCGGGAGACAGAGCTCCTTGGCGATGTCCGTGTTCTTGATTTTGGAAGCTTCCTCGAGGGAGAGACCCTTGACCCGCTCGGTCATGTACGAGCTAGAAGCGATGGCGCTTCCACAACCAAACGTCTTGAACTTGACATCGCTGATGACGCCGTTCTCGTCGACGCGAATTTGGAGCTTCATGACGTCTCCGCAACTGCGTGAGGGTGAGCGGCGTGCACGAGGAACGAAAGGAGGGTACGTACGCAGGTGCTCCAACGAGCCCCGTGCCGACGTCGACGTCGTCTTTGGGAAGAGAACCGACCTGATGGAAGAATGAGCGGGGCTGCGAGTGCACGGTGGAGGCGACCGACGTTACGTGGGCTCTCATAATGCGAGATGACATTCTCGTGGTACGCACGGGCGAGGACGGGGGCCACGGCGGCGGTGGACGGCCTCGTCGCGGCGGCGCTGAGGACGGTCCTCGAGAGCGCGGAGCGGAACATGGTGGATGCTGAGAAAGTGACAAATCTCGGCTGAGCTCGAAATATTACTCCAAGTCCTCGACGACATGCTCGGCAATCGCCAGACTCGACGTCAGGCCTGGACTCTCGATCCCCAGTAGGCTCACCATCAGCCCGCCCGTCCTCCCGTCCGCATAGTCCTTGCGTATCACAAAATCCTGGAACCCAGTCACCACCAGCTTCGGCCGAACGCCGACATAGTCTGCTCGGAATCCTCCGAGTGCCACCCCCGGCAGATACTGCCTCACCGCCCCGTGCATCTCCTCCACCCGCGACTCGCTGGGTACCAAGTAACGCCTCCAGAAGTCGACGTGCTCCTCGTCGGTGCTGAAATCCGCTGCCTCCGTCGGCGGTGATATCCACTCTAGATCAGGGCCAAATCGGACCCTCCCCTGCAAGTCGAGCGTCAAATGCGTGCCGAGCGATTGGAAGGCGTGCTTGTTGGGCCCAGTCTCGGGGCATGGGTATATAAGATGACTGACGCTGGAAGTACCCGGTCCGCTGTACGCTGCGTACGAACCGCGTGCGAAATACATGGGTATCCGTGACGACTCGGGGAGAAAGGAATTGAGAACGAGATTGGCGGACAGTCCAGACGCGTTGATGAGTGTCTTGGCAAGGAGGGCATCTCCTTCCTGCGCATTGTCGGTCACAGTCTGCACCACCCACCCTGCCGGAGCACCCTTGTGGGGGTCTACGCGGACCACTCGGGTGGAATACACGAGCTCCCCTCCTTCAGACTCTAGGATGTCCTTCTCCAGACTCTCCATGAATGTATGCGAATCAAGGATGCCCGTCTCGGGGCTCCAGAGAGCGGCGGTTATGTCTTTCGATAGATCAGGCTCCAACTGGCGTGCCTGGTCGCCGTTAATGAGGGTAGCGGGGAGGACTGGCTCGCTTGCCAGGTGCGATGGCGAGTGCGGAGGCCACGAGAGCGAACGAGACTGCTTTAGTAGGCCCTCGATATACGATCGTTGACTCTCGTGCGCAACAACAAGCTTTCCTGTCTTGCGATACGGGATGTTGTATCTCTTGCATCGTTCATACATCAGATGGCGTCCCCGCAGGCACAGTCGAGTTTTCAGAGACTCGGGAGGGTAATAAAGACCTGCGACGGGTAAAATTAGTAGGGCTCGTCTGGGGAGGACGGCGCACATACCTGCATGAACCACTTCAGAGTTTCGAGAACTAATGACATGTTGTGATATGAACCAGGTGCACATCCAGTTCAGAAACACACCTGATTTCCTCTCCGGGGCTTGCATGCCTTTCGACGAGAAAAGTGGACTTGGTCGGAAATCGTTCAGACAGTCGTTGGGCAATCGCCAGACCGACCACCCCTGCGGGGCATTTAGAAATTGTGCGTGAGAGGTGTATGGTCCTACTACCTCCTCCAAGGACGAGAAAGTCGACCGCTTCATCGGGATTCTAGTGTGCGTGTCATGCACAAAGGTAGCTGAGGCGGCGAGGCACGAACTGACCTTGAACTTGAACTTGCCTGAAGAATTTAGAGCAGCTTTCAGTCCACGCAAAGATGGGGGAGGCATCTCGAGACGGCAGCGCTGGAAAAGGCGAACTTCCGGCTCAGCGGTCTCGGGTAGATAACTTGTCGGACACGAATCTTATCTTATCTTTCCGGCTTGCTCTCTTCCACTGGACTCGGGCTCGCCATGGCTTCACAGGTCGGGCCGCAACCAGCTCGAGTCGACCTCGAGGAGACGCTGGCGCACTTACAGTCCATTCCGTTGTTCATGAAGTCTCTTCCTGGCGAGGACTCCGAAGACGTCGCGATCCAAGCGTTACAGAGCCTCGCACACGACGGCACCCCCGACGGTGTGTCGAGCTTTTTTCCTTACGAGTAGTCGTTTACTGGTGAAACACCACAGAGATCGCTCAAAACTTCAAGGAGCAAGGGAACGACTACTTCAAGGGAAAGCGTTACCGAGAAGCTATCGGTTTTTATACCCAGGGCCTCGACGCGAAGCCGACGGATGCAGCTCTCCAGGAAGCGCTGTGCTGCAACCGCGCCGCCTCCAATCTCGAGCTGAGTATGTGGAACCTTTTCTCCAAGGCGTACACCGACTGACGAGGCAGAAAACTATGGCTCGGTGCTCAAGGACTGCTCGAGAGCACTGGGTGTCAATGCCAAGTCATCCAAGGCGTTGTATCGTTCAGCAGCAGCGCTGCTGGCCCTAGACAGGCTTGAGGAGGCCTTGGACTGTTGCGATCGATGTCTCACATTCGATCCCCACAATCAGGCTGTACAGTCCCTTCGATCACGCGCAGAAAGCGCGAAGAAAGTCAAAGACCGACGGCGTCAAGAAATCGAGGAGTGCTTACGCAGAGAAATGGAAGAGAGACAGCTCCTCCGAACAGCCTTCAAGGTGAACAATCTTTCGCACTTTTCTATCTAGCATCGAACCCGAGATCGGCAGGAACGACATCTCTACTCGATCAGTGACCCACACGGGACGTCGGATAATCCATATTCTCCGCATTTTGACTCTGATGATCCCACTCGGTCGACGCTTGTCGTTCCAGTCTTCTTTTTGTATCCTCAGTATGCGACCTCGGACGTCATCGCCCATTTCGTGGAAGACACGAGTTTCTACGCTCATATTTCTCAAATGTTCCCGCCAGCGGCACCTGCGCCGACGTGGGACGAAAAGCAAGAGTACACAGTCAGCAACCTCGTTGTGTATGCAATGACGCGTCGAAAACGCCTGCTGAAGGCTGGGAAAAAGATGACGCTGCGAGACGTGTACGCGGCAGCAAAGGAGAAGGACGGCGAGCCTGCGGATGGCCTGGAGTTAAAGGACGGATGTCTGACGTTTGCGGTGCTACCCAAGGGCGCGGAGGAGCAGAAATGGGTGGACGAGTTCAAGCGTAGCAGAGACATGTCGTAGGGGTCGATTTCCCTAAGTA